>VXBI01004268.1:106236-119748 GCA_013397375.1 Toxostoma redivivum
GGGCCGGGCGGGCTGTGCAGCCCGGCGTGCCTGACCGACATTGTCCTTCTCCCCCAGGAACTGGTGCGCCTACATCGTGAACAAGAACGTGAGCTGCTCGGTGCTGGACGGGACGGAGAGCTACGTCCAGGCCCAGTACAAGTGCGCCTGGAACCAGTTTCCCTGCGAGCCCACCCTGGTGTAAGTAGCGCACGGGGCCACCTCGGCAGGGAGAGCGCTTGCCCAGCCCCGGCGGTGCTCGGGGGGTCCCGGCTCCCCGAAAGGCACAGGGCTCCTAGCAGGGAGCGCGGACCGCCCCGGCCCCCAGCGCGCCCCGAACAAAGCGCTCGCTCATTGCGGACACCCGGCTAATTAGAGCCAGATTGAGTTTCTGCCGAGAGGGAGCTGCGCTGGCACACCTCGTCGGTTTGGAGAGGCGTGCAGGCGGGCGGCAGGCACGCGGGATGCTTCCCGTGGGCGGCGGGAGCAGCACCGCGCCTATGCTGGGAGCTGCTGGGAGCGCACCTGGGCCAGGGCTGGCTGCGCTCGGCCGCGCTCAGAACCGGTTTTATGCTCGCTCCGTGCTGCTGGATCGGCGCGTAGAGGGAGAGCCAGGAACGTGAGCCAGCACCTCTACAGTCTGTGTATCCTTGCCTGTTTTCCAGCAAGGGGAGCGGCCAGTGCAGATTTTACGGGGAGTAGTGTAAAGTTGCTTGTTTGATTTTTGATCTTCGTGCGTGGGACCACGTGGTAATCTGTGGAGTGGCCACCTACGGCAAGGTGTGCTGGTACAGCAGGTAAAGCAGGCATCAGGGAACAGAGGGATCTCTGGCAAATCTCCTTTCCTCATTTTTCCACTTGAAAAGCAGTAATATTTACACATTTCTGTTTGAAAGCTCTAAGGATACACACTCTATTTCAGCATCCCTAGGAAGTCACTGGAAAGACACCCACAGATTTTCATAGGTTTAGACTTGGGCTGAGGTGATGATGAAGAGTGTTTTACAATAAGGCTACAGTAGATAGTTTTTATTTTGACATGAAACAGTGATGATGAGACTGATCCTGGGCACTACTGAAATAGAACTTCAGACACTGGTGACGCTGCCACCCTGGGGCTCGTGACAATAGGTGTTGGGTGTTTGGCATTCAAATGTGCTGCTTTCTGTTTGTTTGGGTTGTTATTTTCGTTAAAAACCTAGCGTTTCTCTACATAAACACTAGAATTTGAGGGGAAAAAACAAAGACAGCAGACAGCTGAGTAACACTGTCTTGTGTAACTTCCCTTGTTTCTCTTTGGAGTCTTGAACTGGCCGTTTTGGACTTCTGACTGATTTTATGGATGTGTAATGGGGTGTGCCCTCTATCCCGGGAAGTCTCTGTAGTGGAGCTGCAGAGACATGAGGAGGGGTTGAAACTGAGCTCTTTAAACACATAAATCACCAAGCATTAAGACAAGGAATTTCAGAGGCGGTAAATTAGGACTTTCATGGATTATCTGATAGTAGATAGTGAAGAAAGTGCAAAGGCATTGCTTCTACCTCAGGAATTCCTGCACTGAGAGTGTGAGATTGTTGGCAGGAGTAACAAGGGGAAGCCCGGCTTGAGCAGGGGGCTGGACTGCACGACCTCCAGAAGTCCCATCCCTTCCAGATCTCTCTGTGGTTCTCTGAAATGGCATTGTCTGTCCTTGTGCTTCTAAACATCTCGAGTTGGCTGCTGTCAGAAAGAGAATATGGGGCTGAACAGACATTTGGTCTCACCAGCTGTGTCTAGTCTCATGGGGTTTTTTTGTTCTTTTGAGAATGGAATTAGATGCTTATCACAAGACTTTGTTTCCTCTGTTTGACTTTCTTTAGTGAACATCCCCATCATTTTCTTCATAACCATAATGGCAACTGCAAAACCATTCCTTGTCCTTAGATAAAATATTCCTTATTCTTACATAAAATATTTTTCTCCTGTCATAGCACCAGCTGATTAACACAAAGAGAAGGTGGAATATCAAAATTTTGAAATTTTATAGTGTTCAAAAATGTTTATTGGTTGTCATTTTATTTTTGTGTCTGTTGCATATACACTCTCTTAGTGGCAGAGTAAGAAAGCTGCTACTCCAAAAAGTTTGAAATACATGTCTCAAGTCCTGCAAACCCCTAACTTGATTCCTGAGAAAAATATTGTTTAATTCAGAAGGAGTAGCAGTCTGAATAACAAAATGTGTTTATATACGTTTGCTAGCTAATGTTCACAAAAATAGGACAGGAAAGAGCTATAAAACAACAAAGAAATGACTGTGAGGACTTTGTGAATATTATTCTCTTTTTTCTCCTTTATACACTTGAACAGAGAACTTAAAATGAACTAAATAGCAGATATTCATGGAAATAAAGCACAGTCCCTGTGTAGTCTCCTCTCGATACCCATGATTTATCTAAGAGCTCATTCAACTGCAGACAGTGGGGACAGTGAGATCCAAACCAAACAAAGAGCTCCTTAACAGTATCATGGATGTGTGTGTTTTATTAGTACTTAAGTACTATTAGGTCTATTTTTTAATCAGTCAGTGGATTTACTGTTGGTTTATATTACTTTAAGAGGAGATTTAAAGAGCCCTTC
Organism: Toxostoma redivivum; assembly: GCA_013397375.1. Lineage (NCBI taxonomy): Eukaryota > Metazoa > Chordata > Aves > Passeriformes > Mimidae > Toxostoma > Toxostoma redivivum. The sequence goes on from VXBI01004268.1 coordinate 108,832, forward strand.
TATTGTTTAGGTACTGTCTAGGTTATGCATAACAATTACTTAGATTGCAGTATATAGAGGAGCATTTCACTGCTTTAAACTTGCAGTGTACTCCTGAATTCCGTGTGTACTTTACAGACAAGAGAGTGTGGGTTGCAGATATGGATTATAGTCAGCCCTGATTTTTCTTTGAATTATTTTGTTTTTTTTTAGAAATACAAAGCTCTGGTGATTAAGCCTAAAATCATATGCATGCATGAACCCTTTTTATCTACCCTTTAGTCACATTAAAATATAATTTGTCTGAAGACAAAACCCCCTAAAGCCCCCTGTTGCAATTACTGCACTTGCATGATTGTTAACGGTAAATTCACTTTGGCTGCAGGGTGTATTTCCTGAAAGGTTAAGTTGAAATTCAGGAAATTATTACACTTCATTGTTTAACTGTTTTATAGGTACTTGGGCTCGATAGTGCATTTCCTTGCTGAAAAGTTGGTGAATGCTTTGGCTGATTAAGGTGTCAGGGATGAGAGTTGAAGTGTGGCTGCTTAAGAGATAGGAAGAGAGAGCAGAAAGAAGGAAAGAGCCGAAATGCCCTTTGAAGTATATTCCCTTTGAAGTGTGAGGGGCTCCTGGTTTATTTTTCTTAAAACTGTGACTAGTAAATGAAGGAGAAACTTTGTTATTAGTGGGTCATTGGGCTGAAAGGTACAAAAATATTAGTATTTATACTCATTAAAAAGAACTTGGATGTTTTGAAATTTAATATTACTTCATAAATAATTGACCCCTCACGGCTTTTTTTGTCATGAATCTCCATTCCTAACTTTCTTCTGAATGGTTTGGTAACTTAATTAGCAAAATAGCAATGGAAACTAGTAGCATTATCTGTTTCTAAAAGAAAAAACATGTTGCCTTTCTGGTTAGATCCTGCACACTCCTTAGGGTTGTGGCTTGTTTGGGACATCCTCTAGTCCCTATAGCTGGTTCAGGGTAGAATGTTGTCATAGCAGTTGTTTGTTTTGCCTCTTGTTCTGTATAGAGTGTGTGGGTACTCGTGGCTGTGCCAGATTATGGCTTTTAGGAAAAGCTGCTTTCACTAGCAATGTTTTGATTTTAAAGTCTGAAGTGAACTGAAGTGGCTAAAGTGGGACATTTTTGGGATTTATGTCTTTGCTACAGAACTGCAAACAGGACTTCTCCCTACAAGGTAGTAAATGAAATAAAAAAAAAATTTAGCTTGGTAGGAACCTCTGGAGGTCATGCTATCCCCTCATAGCCCCCATCTAACAGCAGAACCAGTTTCAAACTTAGGTAAGGTTGCTCAGGGACATGAAGAAAGCATGTTTTATCAGATCTCCTAATTCATGTACCAACCTCCATTAATTATGCTCAAGTGAGTAAAGATATTTGGGTGCTCAAGTCAGGTCATCTGTCTTCAGCTTGTGAGGAGTGAATTTAATGATTTAGTGTAAACTTCTCAGCACTAATGATATGTGTACACCAAGCAAGGCCATTATTTCATTTAGACAATGACCCAGAAAATTATGAATTAATCAAGACCTAAATTAGCAAGCCTCTCCAAATCCCTCACTGAGCAATATTTTCCAATTTCTTGTCATTTTATACTTTCAAATGATCATAAATAAGCCCAGTGCCAAACTAATCATGATTTTATTCATGGCCTAGAAGAAGATTCAAAGCACAAGACTGAAATTATTTTAGAGAATGTTACTATGAGTTTTCTGTATTCATAAACATCAGAACAGATTACTACTTAAGAGTAAAACACTGCTTTTAATAAGCAGTATTCCCCATTTATTAACAATATATTACTGTGTAAAAGGGGAAATTTTATAACTGAAAACCCTCACGTGAGAGATCCAGTTCAAGTTGAATGGCTTCATCCATCTGACAACCCCAGAACGACCTGGGTGGGACATATCATCAGCCCCAGCCTAGGAACATATAGGAAATCCCCATGTAATTTTCAACCTTCTAACAGTCCCAATGTAGTTTTCTCTGAGACTGTTCTGTTGCTAGAAATCAAGCATGCAGATCAGTGTCAGAGTGCTCATCACCAGGCAGGATCAAGCCCTAGATATACAAGTCAGCACAGATTGTGCCTGTGTTTGCCTCTGGCCTCCAGCAATACATATCTTATAAGAAAAACTTTCAGGATACACAAAAACTTGAAGGGAAAGCGAGAGCTGTTTAATGTTTCCCCTCCAAGTATCTATAAAGGTCTTCAGGACTTTCTTTCCAACTTTGTGTATTTTGTATGAAGCAGAATTTCTTTGTACAGGCTCCAGCTAGCTGACTACATAGGGAGGTTAGCCTAGGGGCTTGTGCATTGAAAACAGTAAGGAAACTTAAAAAACTTCAGTCTTCTGGAGTGCCTGTTTGAAAATCTTTGAGATCCTGCTGGGTGTGGTAACTTTTCCTGGCTGTCTCCCCAAGCCTGAAATTGTGCATCTCTGCCTCCATGCACTGAACGCAGCAGAATCTTTCTTCTCTGTGAACTGGACAGGGAATTTTCATTTCACACATCATTTGAATTTGTTGCAATAATGTAAAAAAAAAAAATTAAAAAAAAAATCCCAAGCTGCTCATCACTTCACATTAATGTAAATACTAAAAGTTTAATGCTTTTCTGGTTTGAGAAATGTGTGACCTGGAGGTCTGGGGCCTCTTCTGTTAAGTACCAAACTGTTGCCAAAGCAATAAATTTTTATTTGGAGGGAGCTTCTGACCTGTTTAGGTGTATTTCATCATAAATCACCCAAATAATCAAGGAACATTTTGTACCATTAGACAGCAGGCAGTGCCAGTTTTATACATTGGTGCAGATATGACTCCCATCTGACTTCATTTTTGCATTTGCATTTCCTTTTCCTTCTAGTTCACTTTTAACTTGGTATTTTGAAAAGTAACAGCTCTCAAAACAATACTGCATTTTATTCTCAAAGTTGGGGTCCCACTTAATTCCACAGGTTAGCCCTTGTCTTCCTGAAAGTATTGGTTATTTGTTTAATCTAGGTATATTTTCTAATGATCTCTCAGCAACAACTCTTTCTAGAGCATTCTAGAAAGCAGCTTATTTCATGGGCAGAGAAGCAGAAGGGAGACTACTGGAGCTCAGCTTTTCAGGCAGCTTTATCAGTAGCAGTGCTCTGCATCCTCACTTCATCTCTCCACCCATGTAAGGTGATTGGTCCCTGCTGCCAGGAGAGGCAGGTGATGGTGCTGTAAACATTTGTTGCAAAGTTGTTCGTGTTCCATCACCGAGTACATCACATTGCTGTGCTACAAAACTTTCCTGAAATCCTTTTGAAAGGGCTGTATTTTCGAGGGTCTCCTATCCCATTCTATTTAAGTGGGATTTTAATAGCTTACTGTTGGTCTGTTACCATGTGTTTGACTGGCATTTCAACATTGTAAATCCCAAGACCGAAGCTCTGCTTTAAGCTTTGCTGTCTGTACCTCTAAGTTACTTAAATGCATCCTGTGTCCTTGTTTTGCTGCTCATAAGAAGAGGATGCCTACCTAGTGATAATGTATGAACATTAAGAGTATTAACATTTTAAACTTCTGGGCATTTCCTACTGCACTTTAGTGGTTAGTTTATTGAAAAGAAAATCCTTGGCAGCCAGGAGATAGTTAAACAGATAGGTATGTATTTGTGTGTGTGTGTGTGAAGATATATATGCAACAAGAAGAAATCACTAGCATGAGACACGAGGTCAGATTTTAGAGTGTGCAGTCCCTTGGTTCTTTCTTCCCACAAAGAGACATTTCTCTCTCGAGAGAAAATTGTAGTTTGAATCTCATCTTTTTTTGATAGAAGAATTCCAGCTGAGTGGCATAAAACCCACTGCATAAGTAATAAACAATGGCACTCTTGGAGACTTTGAAATGAAACCATGTGGTATTGCCTGAGAATAGTTAAATGTTTTAGTCTTCTACCAGTTCCTGTAATCTTCTGTCCTTCTTACTGAACAAAGCACGAACTCTGCAGTAAATTTTAGCCAGATTCTCTCAGATGCATTGAAGTAGTGTTCAGTGTTGAAGACAACAAAGTACCAGAGACCAGGCTGTAGTGAGCTGACTTGGACAGCATGGTTCTCTGCTTCTTCCCTGGTACCACTAGATGAGATGACAGTTTTATTTAGCGACAGACAAACACAACTTTTTCCTTCCTTGTATGAAGGAGTAATGCAGTCACCGTGCCAGGTCTCTGCCCATTTAGCAATTTCTTCCAGATGGAAGGCCACCTTCTCCCATCATGCTTTCCAGGTAGTGTGAAGACACCAAGTAAAAATAACCAATGGAAAAAAGTACTGAGTCTCTAAATGCTCATTCCTATTTTATGAAACATTCAGTAAAATTGCAGTGCTTTCATAGTCAGATACTAAAGCACTCTTCGCAGTGACCTGGATGGGTGATTTCTTGGGTGTGTACAGAGCACGCTATTATGTTCTGGTGGATGCAGAGTGCTTTGACTCATTCCCTTTCTTTCCTTCAACTTCTTCCTTGTTAATCTTCTCAGCCAGTAGCAGTTTCTTGTTCAGGATTCAGCTCAGAACAGATCTGGTACAAGTGTTGGCCATGCTATACAGGAGTGCAAACTTTATTAAGAACTCCCTTGTGTGCCTGTGCAAGCCCAGAGAACCTGAGTCTCCTTAGCCATATGCACTAGTGGTGTCCAGCATACTCTGTAGGTAATAGGATGTAAATAATTACTTTAGGGTGAGATGCAGCCCTGTTTTGACTCTGCTGGCTGTGTGGACTATTGCTGTTGGCCTTCATGGGAATACAGACAACTAAAACCCGTCCTTACCTACACACCTGAAATCCAGGTGTGCTGAAACTCACTGTGACGGACAACTGCTAAAATCTCCAAAGATTTCGGTGGAACTAGGACTTCTGCCACCATTTGTAGGGCATACAAATAGGCCTGCATGTTTGGGAAGCAGAAAACATAAGATCAACTGGTTCTAGATCAGTGCTTGTGTAGTATAAACACCCAATAAGGTATATTTTCAGCAGAAGTACTTTCAGCCTACAAAATAAAAAAATGTTTCATCCAAATATGATGGCATTTAATTACATCTTCTAGGTAGTGTTTTTGGGTGGTGTCTATATGCCACTTCTGTGCTCCCATTGCAATATATTGCAGACTTGGATGACTGGGACTATATAACTACAGTATAACTGTATAGATATAACTACTAGACGATGCAATTTACAAAGAATGTATCTACATGCAATAAAAATGTTAAATAGGGTAGATTTGATATCTTCTATTTTATAGAGACAGAAATTTGCAGGCTGCTGAAGTCATGGGACTTGTTCCAATCACTACAGAATTTTGGACCAACCTTGAAGCTTTGTGCTCAGAGTAAACATTTTATACAATGCTTATGTAGAAACATGCTGATTCTGTGGTCCCTTCCTCGCAGTGAGGATGTGGTGGCACTTATCTCATTGCATTTCCCCAAAGGTTGAATGTTAATATCCAGTTACAGAGCTGAGCCATATGTTTTCCCACCAATTTCGTCCAAATGTTTCTGATTTGTTTTATCGCTATTAGATGACATTCCAAATATCAGTGTTAACTGTTTCCTTCTGTGGTTTAGCACCGTGAGAATATTATAGCTCATTCCCTAGTCAAAATCCCCAGCATTTGCAGCAAGCATGAATTTTTAATTAAGTATTTTCCTGTGGAAGTACTTTTCTCTCAAAGAAGAGGAATATTTGAGTGCTATTGTCACCCTGTACAACATCGTTTCAGCTGTGAAACACTTGAGATATTGAAAGTGGAGGTTTGTATTAGTGTTCTGGGTGTGTATTCTCATTTGATTAGCATGTTGAGTTCATGGTGAAGGTAGTAGGCATGGGTAGTTACAAGCCTGTTGTGGAGAAACTCCTAAAAAACAGCTGTACTTATGTTCTTTCTTGCAGTGAACTATTAAAGACAGTGGATATTAATCTTTGTTCATCCTTTATAAAAGAATGATTTCAGTATTTAACTCAATCCATCAAGAGGTTATGACCATCATCTTGGACTTAAAGTCCATAGGAGAATGGAATGACTAGGCACAGTAAATGCTGGTGTGTTATATGCATCTTCTAACCACATAAGAAATTACTATTTTTAAAAACAGTTTTGAAGTATACTTGTAAAAATAATTGTATTTATTAACACTTATTTGAATAGCATAAATCCAAGTCACCCTGAGGAAGATTTGATGTTTTACCATTTTTTAATTGCATCACAGCATATACAGGTATAAAAGTGGAGCCTCAATTTTTAAGAGACTTAGGAAACTTATGTGGACCCTTTCGACAAAATTGCCTCATGAGATAACTCTGTAAAGATTCACACCTGCCAGATAAACATTATGAAACTTGATGTTACATTCCAACCATGTATCTTTATCCAGCTTCATCGAGAAGGAATGTTTTGTCTCTGGCTACCCTGAGTGCATTTTATGTGTTTTTTATGTTTGTGATTGCATATCTTAACTTTGCTCTGACTGTGAGTGAGTAATTGGATTCAGAATACTGCAGATTAAAATTAAGACATGTCTAATTTGTATAGTTTGGTAATTCCCAGTCCTATGTCTTTCACATATATAGAACCATGAATTGTTCTCAGGATGTGATCCCTAGCAGAAATTTATGGTTTGTTTTATTTGAACTGAAACCAACAACATAATTGTGTTCAGTGCTATTAGACTGCTATATCCTAGCAAAACCCTGGAAGTCTCCAGCTCCTCCACTGATATTCACTGAGTGAGCAAAATTCTGACTTCAGAGAGCGTCTTTTCTGATAGAGAATCTCCCTGGGGCTTGGATGCATGCTGGTGGCTGTCATGTGTCAGTGTGGCTGGATGGTGTTGTCACAGTGACACTGTTCCTTGCGTGGGCAGCTTGCACAGCAGAAGAGTATCATGTCTTGTGCTTGAGGAATATCATTGGCAGAGAAGCTATAGCAGTGAAGCTGTGGGTTTTAAGAAATTTTAATGTGACTGGGTTCAAATTAGAGAACTGCTAGTGTAAGTTCCTGTTTCCCAGCCTTACATGACTAGCCTTCCTTGAGGAAATGGGAGTAGCTGCATGATTCATTCAGCTGGACTGGCAGTATAGAGAAGTAGTTCTTGGTAAGTAAATCCCAGTTGAATTTTTGAGCCATCCGTGAATACAGCTGTCTTGTTACCACAGTTCAAAGTGTGAATATGAAAGCTGTTCTAGATCCAGGTTTTGAAATTTTCAGAGTCTAGCTTTTTTTGGCTCTAGAAGAATTATGATTTAGGATTCAGGGTAATCTCTATTTGATATACCATATCTGAAAACAGTTCCAATTTGTGCTATTGTTTCAAATTTGAAAGAATTTTTAAAAAGCAGGCTCCTTTTCAGTTTATTTGTTTTTTTTTAAATTAAATTGTATTTAAACATTTTATGCCGATTAGGATCAAGAAACTATAAAACAAAGAAGAGTGAGAATTTCAAACAGGCCTGTTTTTTATTTTTAAGATGGGGTTTGGAAAAGGTCTAAATTTTTGACATTGGAAAAATATTAAGCTTGATTTCTTTTTATTTATTTATATTCTTCTTTTGTATTTGATTGTGTATTATGATTTTTCTCACTCTTGAAGTCATCTGAAAGTGTCTATATTAATGATTATGACTACAGAGAAGGTGTTCAAAGAGAAAATCGTCAGAAATATGATGGAAAATCCTCATTCTGTAATTTGAGCGAGGAAGCAATTTGCATATGAGTAGTTCTTATTCATTTTATAAAATTAGTTTCAGCTATATTCTTAAAACTTTCTTGGGAAAGTAAGAGAGATTTGGCATTTGAAAATAACCAAAATATTGTATTTTTCAGGAAGGGATTTGGCCCTGACAGTAAAAAGAGGAACACACACAAAGTTAGAAGCAGTTAAGTGTTTTATGGAAATCATACAGAAATATGTACAACCATTTCCGGCATGGGAAAACTGATCTGGAAGTTCAAAGTTTGCATTTCAGTAACGTGGTGGTTGTGAGAGAGGTTGTAATGACTCTCAAAACCACTTCAAAACACTAAAGCATCTAGCTAATCCAGTTGCTCCAGACTCTGGCAGCTAGCTGGAAGGAAAGGATTCAAACCCAAATTATCTACACAAGATAAGGGAGAGAGAAAAGGAAGTTTCTGGGTGGCCAGGATATTGTTCTTCCCAGTGGTGCCCTTTACATTGCACTCCTCTATTTAATTTTTAAAGCACTTGACCACGGGGATTTCTGTACTTTGTAAACAGATTCAGCAGATGTTTAAGTGAAAACCGTAGAAGAAATGATGAGCTGGAGTGCAGTTTACAGCTGTTTCGTATATGGTGTTCTGAAGGTATAAAAGGATTGGAAACACTCTCTGAGAGTTTACGTGCTCCAAGTCAGACTTTGAAAACTGACAGCCACAGCAAACCACTGCACTTATGAGCAGCTCATGGACAGAGATACAGCACAGCCTGAGCCTGCCTCCCTATGCAGGTCCACAGAAGAACAGAATCCAGAGAGGCTTATAAGTGTAAACTACTCTTGGCCCAGAAATAGTTGGAAAAACTATGATTGGCTCCAGTGAAAGTAGTTTTTCTCTAGCAAAAGTAGCTTTTCCCCCTTAAATGAGAAGTCATAGACAAAGTAATAATGCAAAACAACACTGAGCATTTCCCAAGTGCAGAAATTAGACTATATTGGGGCAGAATTGGGCAGGATACATTGGGAAAATAAACAAATTCATAATTAGTAGTTAATATTCACCACTGCAAGTTTGTTAACCAGCTCACCAAAAGGGACAGCAAATGGCTGTCAGATGGGGGACATTATATTAAAATTATGTATCTGAAATATGCTGAACAAAAGATGTTAGAATTATTTCAGCAATTATTTGCATGCATGGCAGGAGAAGCTTTGAAGGGTAACAGTAAGCTAAATCCCACTCTGTGACTTTCAATAGGAAATGTTTCAATAGGAAATGTTTCCCAGTCTGTGTAAGATTGACTTCTTTCCTTGGTAGCTGATGACTGGTTTTTTTTTTTTTTACTTGTAAGGAGTTTTGCATATTTAATACAAGACCTTGTTCAGTGAAATAGGTGATTTTTGTGTGATAGCCTGGCTGCTTTTGGTGCTGTTCTGTACAGTGCTCTCTCTCCCAGGATATACTCCCTGTGAGCCTAGCCACACCATGGCTGAAATCTATTACAGAGCTCCTGTAGATCCCTTTGCCACTGTCCTGCATTTATTCTGCTGGTATTACTGTCTAGGGACACCTCAGCTGTGAAATGAGCCTGTCGTTCATTAATGGATGCAAACTGTTCTAATCTGAAATAATCTTAAGGAAAAAATATCTGAAAAAGCCTTGAGAAATTAGTAGCATGATGCTAGTTTAACTGAGAGAAAGGAATTCATGTGAGAAATTGGGATGACTTTTTTGCTTTTGTGTTTTCCAAGAATACAATTTTATAGAGCTCAGGTGGCAAATCCCTGTTTAACTAATTTTCCCCATCTCTCAATCTGAAATGAGCTGTGCCTTAAATTCATTTACTTTCTATCCAATAGCACAGGCTCTGCTTATGATCTGGTGGATACCACAGTGACCACAGCTGAACATGTGGGATGTGTTTGGAGAGAAGCTATGGAAGAAGTCTATGGTTAAAGAAAGTTGCACAACCAGAATCAGTTTGTCATTTATTAACTTTTGAGTGATTATTCAGGGAAGCTCAGGGTTGTATGTACATAAATAATGTGTACGTAGGTTTTTCTGCCAGACCCTCTTCAGCTTAACTGATGAAGTAGGAAAATGTTGATTTCTTTGTTGGTTGTAGTGTTTCATCTGATTCCTTCTTTCATGTCCTTGTCTGACTCACACTTTCAGCATTTTGTCCTTCTTTGGAGTATCCCTCCCAGCTTTTACTGTGCAGTACATAGGGGTTCTGAGGAATGGTCTAAGTGGAGACTGTGGAAATACAAATGTGGCAAAGCAGGCAGAAACATTTTTTGATGTTCAGAAGAGCCCTGAGGGGACAGTTGCAATGAAAAGTTAGAGGAAAAACATTTTGGATTTAGAGAGCGAGACACTGGTGGTCACTGTTGTTCTCAGCAGTGTCTGGTGAGCTGTACCTTCACTTGCCACAACATTTTATCCCTTGCTTATCTGTGAAAGCCTCTATTCCATGGCTCCCTATCATGACTGTGTTGAGTGGAGGCAGCTTTAAAACCTAGACAGAAACATTTTATCATTGATGTTTAAAGCAGAAAATGAGTAATAGCTGTAAGTATTTGATTTTCATTATAAGAAACCCCAAAACTCATTTTAATATTACCTTTAATCTAAATAGCAACTTAGGTTATGGATTGTTTAAAATGCTTTGTGTTTTGGCAGATACCGAACGAGTTTCAGACCTCGGTACACAGTTGCATATAAGACAGTGACAGAGCTAGAGTGGAGATGTTGTCCTGGCTACAAAGGGGAGGACTGCAGGGAAGGACCAGCAGAAAAGCCAAACACTGCTCGTCGTCCTGCAGCACCAGTGAGAGCTGTCATGAAGAAAGGCACAGGTAACTTTCTGTTTGAATTTTGGTAGGCACAGTGACGTCTGGTTTCTTGTTTCATCTTCTAAGGATGAGAATCATTATGGTTTCTATTGAACTCAGTTGCTGGCAGGTACAAAAGGCATGTGAAAAACTCTGTGCAGTGGGAAAATAACAGCCAGGCAATAGCAGTCCTGATACAGAGAATTTCCTGAGGAATAACAGAGGAATGGTCTGTCGAGCACTGGCTGGAAATGCCAGCTGGCTACTCATGGTTCCAGAAAATCTTTGGGTTAAGATTGTGGGTTTTGTAAGAATTTACTTTTTTTTTTTTTTTTTTATGTTTTTTCCAATTTTCAGGGA
>VXBI01004268.1:119758-186823 GCA_013397375.1 Toxostoma redivivum
TTTTTTTTTTTTAATGGTTTCTCCAATGTTCAGGGAAAAAAAAAATAATATTAGTAAAAAAAAAAATAAACCACCCCAGATACTAATTTTAATGCTATATAAAGGTTCCCAGCAACTTCACAATGTTGGGTTTTTTTTGAGATTGTGACGATTTTACAGATTCACATTAGACTACGTGTCTTAATAATGAGGAGTAAAGAAATAAGTATGGATAAGCCTCAACTCCTGAAAAAATATCTTAAAGAATGAATGATGTTTGTTTGTGTAAGATGCTGTCTTCTGAAAGGGTAAGAAGGAATGCTGTTACTGCCGTATATGCCTTTTCTCCATTAAAAAAAAAATGATAAGCAGATGTGTCTTTCTGAAGGACTTTTTCCAACATAATTGGAGATTAGTGTCACATAGTGTCACTTAGTCAGATTTCCACATGTGTTTTCTGTGTGGTGGATGACTGAATACATAGTTTCAAACTAGTCCCACAGATTATATATCTGCTTTAAAAGCAAGCTTTTTAAGTATTTTGTTAGCCAACCTAAAATATTAATTCCAAAAGATGATAATAAAACATGGTGATATCTGTATCATTCTCTTCTCTTCTAGACAAAATTAAGAATTACTTTTGCCTTTCCTGAAATTTATCCTTTCTTGACCTCTGATAATGTTTGTTTTCTGGGATTTTTTTCCTGGATTTTCTGCAATTGTTACACATTTTGCGTGAAACTGAACATCCAGTTTTGTACATGGCTTTGTAAATGAGGCCCTACTAATGACGAGATCCAGATTCATTAATTGGTTTATGATAGGTAAGAAGTAGATTGCAGCTAAAAGTCTTCTCTTTCTGATTTTCATGGTATGAGGATAAGTTATTTTAATCGACCGGTTTTGAATGTGCAAATTTTATGCTTTTGTACATGTTTTTATTGCCTAATTAAATACATGACCAATAATTAGGTATTTGTGAAGCAAGTGTGATAACTGGAGTACCTTGCAGAACCCCATGTCATTTATGGAATGCATATTTGGACCCCAGTTCAGTAAAACACAGAAGCACAAACCACTTCAGGCACATAAATGACTGCCACTGAAGTTTTCAGTGGGAATTTAGGGGCAAATTATTGTTATAGGAGATGCAGAGGTTCTAAGGTGGTTGTGCTGTGATGGGTATGGATCTGTATTGGTTTGTTATTTATGCTGTAACTTAGATCCATTGCTGAGCAGGAGGGGTGATTGCCAGCTTCTTCATGGCCACTGTACCTTGGCAGGATTTGGTCACTGTGCTAAAACTTTTAGTTCTGAGGGTTTTGATAAGGTATTAATTATAATCAACTGAAAATGAGAACAGAAAAGGCAACAAGCATTAGGCAGTTTAAATCATTATGCCATTTTAAAGAAAAGTGAAGTTAACTGCAGCTGATTAAAACAGATACCACTGGGAATATTTACATCCACATTTTGTTATTTCTGGGAAACAGATGCAGAACCAACAGAAGCTCCAGACCCTCCGCCGTATGAGAAGAGAATGCAGTTTCTTGAGGATGAATTGTTTAGACTTACACGGTCTGTGATTGAGCTTCAGTCCTCCGTGGCAGGTGTGAATGAAAACCTGAAGCTGACTGTACAAGAGGATGCTAGCAAGATGTTGGTCACTTGGCTGAACAACCTTTACGACCGCCCAGAGCCTGACAGTGCAGTTGGTGGTGAAACAGACACTATTCAGCTGCCAGGACTCCTCAGCAATAAAGATCAAAAAGACCCTTTTATTGATTTTGAAATGGAAGATATAAAAGCTGAGCTAGCTGAGGTCAAAGAAGCCTTGAAGATGAGGAATGATGAGCTGGAGGAACTGAATGGAAAAGTAAAAGGCTATGAAGGACAATTAAAACAACTGCAGGAGGCAGCACGAGGACCTACAATAACAATGCCCCGTGACAATGTGTATCAGGACTATATAGACTCAAAATTTGAGTCCCTCAGGCAAGAAATAATGGAAGGATTTGAAAAGAAAATGGCAGATCTGAAGAACTGTGAATATAAACTAGAGGATATTCAGCAGCAGTATGATGACAGTGAAAATAACTGTGCAGGGATAATCGATGTTATAAGAGGAAAAGAGAATGACTTGAGGAAAGAAATAAATACTCTCCGTGCTCAGATTCCATCAAACAACTCCAGTTGTTGCAAGAAGGGTGAGGGAAATGACTTTGACCAACAGATGAAAGATTTAGACACGAAGATTGACAGAATTATGGAAGCACAGAGGATCTTGAATGTCAGAATAGATAATGAAATCATTCGATTGTCAACTCCAGACCTAGAAGATGTGTTTGGGGAGAGGCTGGAGGAGCTGGATGCGAGGATGAATATTACAGAACGGAATGCTGAAGAGCATTGCTTTTACGTTGAGGAGACTCTCCGTGGTGCTATCGCTGCTGAGGTGGATGAGCTGAGAGACTTGTTCGACCAGAAGCTGCGGGCACTGGAGGTTAGGCTAGGTGGGACTATTTTGGAGATTGCCAACACCACAGACCCAGATGGAATGTTTTTTAATCCTGGGCCTATCTTGCCCAGCGATGCAGGGTTGGCAAATGAGCAGTTTACAGCAGAGATGAATTTCGTGAAGGACAAACTGCTGTCCCTTGAGCAGCTCTGTGGGCAGAAATGTCAGTCTGCACCACGAGGTATGGAGGACCTTCAGAAAAAGCTGGAAAACTGTAATGACAAGTACAACCACTTGCTTTTGAAAACAGAGAATAATTCTGTTCTCTTGCAGTTTCTAAACAGCTCTCTTAATGAGAAACTCAACTCAATTAAGGGTAACCAACGTGACATCCAGAAAATGCAGAGAGACGTACGTGTATTCCGATACAATCTAAATGCCATTGATAAAGATATGAAAAATCTTCAAGACGGCCTGAGTAGCTGCAGGGAGCAGCTTCTGGGTGTCAATTCAACATGCAGAAAAACACAAAGAGGTGTCTTCCGAAAAATTGATCAAATGCAGAGGACATTTGCAAATCAAACTGCTCATTCCAGTGATAATTGCTGTGGTGAAGTGAAAGAGAGACTAGAACAATTGAATGACCATATGCTGAATGATCTTAGCAAGTGCAAAGAAAAGACCCAAGGTGTCCAGGAGGGTGTTTCAAATGTTGAGAGCAGAGTCTCACATGTTGAAAAAGTCTGTGGCAAGCTGAACTCTGTATCAGACAGCTTGCAGAATATAAAAGAAGGTCTGAATAAGCATGTGAGCAGCTTATGGAACTGCATCCGTGAAATGAATGGAACTATAGGATCTCATTCCACTGATATTGCTGGCCTCAAAAACTCTATCCAACAGTTTCACACTCAGGTTTCCAAAATCGCCACAGACATTGAAGGCGTGCTGAAATCTCAGCCTGACACAAGTAAGTTTCTTGCTTATTTTTTTTAGTTTTTGTTTGTTTTTCGACTGGCTTTCCTTTCTGAAACTCTTAAAAAAGAACTAAACAATGAAAAGCTTAATATTACACAATTCCTACTCTGTTTTTGCAGTGACTCTAATTTTGGCTCTTTGCTCCAGAACACCACAGAGTACTTTGAGTGCTTTTAAAACCACTCAAAAAAAAAAAAAAAGAAAAAGGAAGGAAGGAAGGAAGAAAGAAAGAAAGAAAAAGAAAGAAAGAAAGAAAAAGAAAGAAAGAAAGAAAAAGAAAGAAAGAAAGAAAAAGAAAGAAAGAAAGAAAGAAAGAAAAGAAAGAAAAAGTCTTACATGTTGTTTATATTTATTCAAGCTAGAATAAAGAGAGTGGGAAAAGCAGTGATTTTGAATAGTGATTTTAAAGTGAGTTTTAAGTAATAATTGTCTGTATTGTTCCAGTTTATTTGATTTTATTTTTTGTTTTGTTTCATTTTGTTGTTGAATGTTATTCTGTATTCCTCAGGGAAAATTGAAAAGAAAATAGAGAAAACTGAAGTCAAATGATTTCAAATTTATGATAAGAAAGATTTCCTCTAAGTTGTGTTCTTAGCATGAGTTAATGATTATAATTCAGCACCAAGTCTTTGATCTAGAAGTTTCACAAATGAGCTCTGGCATATCTTGGCATGGCAATACAAGACTTCCACTTCATAGCTCTCCCAGAAGCTTGCATTCCCACAAGGTCCTTGGCAGTACTTGGCACATTCCAGCTGGCAATATTTGAGCACCTCAGCCAGTTCTGTTAATATTCCAACGTGTTGGTGCACATCTATCTCCACTTTGTTTAAAGTTTGCATTAGAGCAGCAGAGAAGCTGGGGCACATTCCCTTTGGCTCAGAATGCTGGGAAATGGTAACCTCAGCATGCTGGTGAGTTTTGCCATGAAGGTTTAGAGACTTTGCCAAATGCCACTCAGTTTCCTCTGCAGTTCTTGCTCCAGATTTCAGCACTGGTTTGTTTTTCTGAGAGCTGAAGTTTACAGAAGGAAGCTGAGTTCCTGTTTTCCTGTTTCTGTTAGCATGATGCAAAATCATAGGATTTGGAGACTGTTCTGAATCTGCAGTCTTTGCTTGGTTGATGCTTCTGGTTTTAATTCTGTGCATGTATGAGATAAATAAAGAGGCCAATTTTTTTGACTGGCCTAAAATTAGAAGAGGTGCTGGGGGAAGAGCCTGTGCACTGTTGCAGCTGATGGGAGAGATCAGATATGAGATTCTTCAGTGTTCTTTATTGAATGGACTAGCTGTGCCTCATGAAGGGAAAAATATCCTTCTCATCCCAAAGCAGAGACTTGAAAACATATGATAGATGTGTTTCTTTTGTTTAATTGTTTAAAACCAAATGTATAGCAGTATTTGACACAAAAATCCTTCTGAACTGAGAACCTTTTGTATTTAAAAAAAAAAAAAGTTTATCTAAACTTTGAAGGAGGAAGTGGAGTGAAGAGGGGCTGTAAATTTCAGATAATTCTTTTGTTGTAACTTTGACTTAAATTCAACAGGGTTAGGACCTTTATCCCTCAATCTTGCAGAAGCATCCCAGTTTCCATTAAAATGGAACATGATGTGTCTGTATTTCTCATCCATCTTGCCCAAAATTAACTAGCACTAGGGCAACATTGGAGAAAGGTCCAAGAGAGATACAAGTAGTAATCTTTCTTCTGCAGTTTGAGGCAGGTGTTCAAGCCACCTCATGGGTTGCATTTATCAGCCCCTGTTACAATGTGTTAAAGCATTAAAAAGCCTCTACACATCCTGGATTTCCATAAAATAATACCTTTTCAGGGCAGGCCCCTCTATCCACCACGGGGTGTTAAAAGCTTGTGGAAGGACGCTGCTGCTGGGTCTGGGGTGCAGGCACTCTGAGCATCCCTTGCTGCTCTGGGGTGCCTCTGGCCTCTAAAGGATTTGTGAAGTACACACTGCAGTTCCCAAATGTTTCCAATTACAATAACACTGTCTGGCACAGCAGCCCAAGTAAGTTTGGATGGCAGGAGTTGCAGAAAGATTTTGGCAGAAGAGCCTTTTTTGGAAGTGATTTTGGGACCCTGCTACGTGAGTTGGGGTATGGCTTTAACTATTTTTACATCTGTGATCTGCAGCATTGTCTCCCTTACCAACGTTATTTGACAGGAAGACCTGGACTTGGATCACTGGAGAGTTTCTTAATGCACAATTTGCCAGCATATCGTAGCATTCAAATGATGTCATTTGACTTCAGAGGGGCCGAAACAGAAACAAGTTGTTACTAATAAAGTTGTTGAGGGCAAGTAAGGCAAGGATGTGCTGCAAGAAATAAAACATAAAGTCTTACCAAGCAATGTAAGCCCAGCAAATTCAAATTACCCTCATCTTAAAAATTCAAATTACCTTCATCTTAAAAATATGGTATTTTCTTCCATATTTTTTTTATTCAGGGGTTTCAAATGCCTCAATTCAAACTAACAAGCTAACTTAGCAAATAACTGTGCATCACATATGAACCCAGAGACCAGGAATTGTTTAATTTGTTGTAATTCCTGGCAAAGGTAATGAAATGTCCTGCAGCACACAAGGAAGTGGTGACAGCAGGCAGCGGTCTACTCTAAACAGTTCCATTTAGGGAACCATGCATGATGTGCTCTCCAAGGTAAAATGATGCAGCAGCTTTCCATCCACATTGGATGGTGCCTTCCCCCAGGTCCATGTCTCATAGTCAAGTTGCTGTCAGTGCACTCTGTTCCTCTCTGTGGGTATGTTTGCTCTTCTCATGACACGAAACTGAAAGCTGTGTTAAATTTGATCGTCTCTCTTAACTTACTGCCTATAAATAAATAAATAAATAAATAAATATCTCCAGGAAGTTTTCCTGGAATCAAAAGTATGGTCTTGCAGCCAGATACTGTGCTAAGAGTGCATTTTTGCTTTGGTTATGGTTATTTGACCTGACCAGCAATTCCTATGGTAGTTGTCTGTGTAGCAGAGTTTTGAAACCAACAGCAAAATGTTGTCTGATGAAGTTGTGGCCTAAGAAACCAAATGTGTGCTCTGCATTACAGCATGGATAAAATGCAATATAAAATTTTTAATGCTGTAATGTGAATAGTCATATAGTCAGTTCCTCTGGGCTCCCTATGAGCTTGTGCACAGTGCTGCTTTCTAACAGATTTGTAAAATCCCCTTGGTGTCTGTAACAAAATTCATGTGAGGTATTTTTGGCTTCTTGTGAGAGCAGTCACAGATTTCTTTACTCTCTAGTTAGCTTTATGCAGTTTGTTTCTGTGTGTTTTGGGGGCTGAGGCGAGCATGAGAAGATGCTGGTATGTGATGTGGTAACCACATTGTCACTCACAACAGTGACGACAAGCAGAGCAGCAAGGATGCTGCTGCTGAGAGCAGGGTTATTGTTCCTAGCTGTGTAGTGATCTGGATTCAGTGTTATGGAGATGGGACAATTCTGAATATGACAGTATTGATATTGCAGGAAAGGAAGCAGTTTGCTCAGGATATGTGACTTCAGCAGTTGATAGTTATTTAATTGTCTAGGAAAGCAAGCATAGAAATGTATTCATTTTCCCAGTGTCATCTCAAATAATTGTCTTAATGAATCGTACAATAATTGACTTAAGAAATGAGAAGTACATCCATCCCAAGGTAAACAACTTTGTCATTTTGTTTTTTTCAATAAGGTTAATCTGAAGATTTTAGTTGAAGGTCTAAATCAACAGAAATTGTCTTATGAAGTCAATAATTATGTAATAAAATCACTTTGATACTTTCAGGGTTTGGGTTTTTTTAAAATTTTTATAATATTTTTTAATTTTAGGATTTTTATGAAAATAGTTTTAATCTGTATAAAGCAAACATTTCACTGTTTAAGCCTCTGCCTTGTGTACAGAGTTACTGAGTGAGCTTCAGCCCAGCTTTGTGGTGCATCTCTTGTATGAGTTTCAATTCTCCTGACAGTTAAAAGTCAGCCAGCAAAGCTCAGGGAGGTTTTTTTCTAGCAGCCATATCTAGCAGATGAATGCAGGTGGTGAGACTACGACTTCAGACAGCCTCCCAGTACTCCTGAAGGCTTATGTGGGCTTTTAAGGCTTTAATGAGACTGAAAACAAGAAATGAGATTCACAAGGGTAAAATGCAGGTGTCAAGTAGTCACAAAACAATATGTGGGTTACCAGTGATGCTATCTGGACCCCAGCCATGTCTTGGGGACTATACCTGCACAACTCTGCTGTAAGCTCTTCCCCCAAAGGTGCAGAGTAAGGCTCTCCTGGGGTCCCTGGACTCACAGCAGAGCCAGGGGAAGCCTCACACTTCATCTGTTTCTCAGCACAGCCAGATGGCTTAGCCCTAGCCCCTGGTAAACTTGCCTAGGCTGATTTTGGACTGTACTGAATTGAAGTGCTTCATTGTGAGCACCACTCAGGGAAGTGGTCTCCACTGGGGACCTTGGCAAGCACCTCTGGTGTGTGACGAGTTTTGTCAGATAAATTTTCAATGGGATGTTTGCCCATTTCCACAGAAACTCACATTCATCCCTGCGCCTAAAGACATGTCTTGGTCTCCAAATGCAACTAAAGTAAGCTATGCTGAAGTTTAATTTAGCTTGAAATTCTGTTTATTGTGTGTAAAAGCTCATTGCAACTGCTAAAATCTACACATTTGTAAATTCCTGTTCTTAGTGTAAATGTAATTCAGCTTTACTCTTGGGAGGGCATTGCATCCTAAAGTGTCATCTAGGACTTCATTTTTATGAATTAACCAGAATTCCTATTAAGGGCTTAAAACTTGACCAGATACACAAATGGAACCATGTCAGCACTGTTCAACCTTGATGTCATATGGGTTGGCTGCCCCAGTGGAAAAGTTTTTTAATGGTATCTCTTCTGCTCAAACACTAAAGAATTTTCTAGTAAATTATATCCTTGAGTTCTGCCTTCATTGTCAGAAAATATTAGTAATGGAAGTACTTGAACATTTAAGTCTGTTACTTTTTAAAGTAAGGAAAAAAACCTCTTAAGTCATGTTCATTTACTGATGTTTTTTGCTGTGGATAATTTTCTTTATGATTGTGCTAAAGGGACAACCTTGTGCTAAGAATTGGGTGAGTACAGAAAGCAAGCACAGTGGGTGTGAGGGGTTGAGAACTGAAGTGAAAGGAGAGAGAGTGAGCACGCTCTGGTATGAAGGTGCTGGTGGGAATGAGTGTGATACTCAGCCTGCTTGGTGCAGAAAGGCCAAGCTGGTGTAGCGATTGAATGAATGAATGTTCATAGATTATTTGGCTGCGGCTTGTCCTGTCTCCAGGCTGTCTTCATTCCTTCCCCTGTGTCCCACAGGCTGTAAAGAGTGGAGTCTGTAGTACATCAGGAGTGGAACTGCGTTTAGCCAGTGCAGTCTTGGGTCTGAGGGAACAGGTGGCCTCCAACTGAGTCCTGTTTTGTCTTGAAGTATTTATTACACAAAACTATGCAAACTTTTGTTCTATTTTAGGCAAATAATTTTGTATTTTTCCTCCCCTTTCATCGTGTCAAAGGGCAACCAGAAGTCCCGCAGCAGCCGCTGCCACCGCGGCCACCCGTGCAGCCCCAGCCTGGCATTTCCCTGCTGCCATCAAGGCCCAGGATACAGCCCCCACGGCACAGGATCCCCCTCCTGCCACCACAGCCCAGAGCTCCTCCACGCCCAGCCCTGCCAGGGTCAGCAGTTGTGCCACTCCTGCCCGGAACAACCGGCATCATCTTGGAGACGGGGGAGGCAGGGCCTCCTGGCACGGTTCTGATGTCTGGGAGAGGGCGTCTCAGGAGTGTGGATGGCCAGGCTGGCCAAAGCACAATGCCCATTGCTGAAGGGTATGCTGGAGCACCAGGTGAGAGAGGCAGACTGGCAGTGCATCACTCCTGACTGAGCTCAAAGGACGTGTCAGGTCCTGCTGGAGAGCTGGCACTGAGATCTGCTGTGCCGTGCCAGCCCTCTTTTGGCCATTCCTGGACACCCACTGCTGCTGCTCTTGGGGATGGGTTTACAGCAGAGGTGATTTGGGAATGGGCCTCTGCAGCCTCCAGCTGGCTGCAGAAGTAGGGGAAACACATTCAGTGCCAGTTTTGCTGCCTTTCCAAGGATACACAAAGCATGAGGTCAACAGAGATGATGTAAAACCCCTGGTAACTACAGAAGTCTTTGCCACTAGGGAAATAATTTTTTTTCTTTCCATAATTAGTGGATTTAATACATTGGAGTAATAACTTGGTTCTCTTTGCCATGGCCACCCCAGTTTAACAATAACTAAGCATTTCATAGGAGACACTATTTAACAGCTGTTTTGGTGGGTTGCTGTTCAGTAACCAGGGGTGCTTTTTAGAGGACTGCAGTAATATTTGGTCATAATGTACTCTGGTGTATACTGAGTCATACATGCTACTTTTCCTTTGTAGGATATCCAAAGCCATCTCCTTCTACCACAGATTCACAAGGTAAGGCAGTTGTTTCTAGAAATTTTTCAAATGTGTTCTTAACATTTACTTCAGTCCCTGGAAGGTCATGGCTGAGAGAAAAGAAGTGTTAATTTTTAGTATTTAAGTTTAGCATTGAGGAAAATCTGAACAATTTTTGCTAGACCTAAGCATTATAACATAATCTGTATCTTCTGAAAATATGGAGGTGGGGAGTGGAGTTAGATTTTGAAAAATAATTTTGAGTTCTTGCTTTTAATTCACTGTGACATAGAGTTTGTATTTTCTAGCTAATGTCAGTATGGACCTTTCTATTTGCCTTCTAAATGAGAAAATAAATATATATTTGTGATGGTTTTATTATTTCTTTAATAAAACATGAAAAAGGCCAAGACTAAGATCTTGAATAACTGCTGGTGTCTTAGCCTAGTGCATGAGGTTGTTCTCCTCTTGGGAGAGTTTCTGCCTTTGTTACAGTCACCAGGGCTCAAGTTCCTGACTTCAATGAAAGCAGAAGTGCTGCCACTGACAGCCACTGATTAAAATGATTCACAATGCTGTTTTCTTTGTTTGCTGGGATGTTTTTTAAATAATTGTTAATATCACAATTTATTTATGAATTTGTGTGATGAACAGGTATAAAATTTATGTGGAACATGCTGGTTGGCCTAGAAAAATATATTGACTGGGTGCTGCCAGCCCTGCAACCTCATTCCCCAGATATTAAACCCTGGGGAATGGTATCCTAGATCAAAGTATTTCCACATCCTCTTAAAAAAAAAAAAGTTATTTCATCTAAATTTGTTTGAGGAAATACGGGCATTAGGGCTTTATGGAATCCAAAAACCTACCATTCCAGGACTTAGTTTGATGGCCATAACAAAATCACAAATACACTTCATTAAGATTGGTCTGGGGACTGACAAAAAAAAGAATTGTAAAGAGTTCATGCTCTCATTGTGATATTTATACCTGCTAATTAAAATTCCATTATAGCCTGAAAGCAATCTTTTTGCATTTGAGGATTGTGGTAATAAGAACAGGCAGCAACAGATGAGGTTTCTGGAAGACGATAAGAAATAAAGAAACGTTCATTTATCTTGATTGCCAGCAAAGCCAATATAGATGTCTAGATTTCTGTGATAAATGGATTTCCTGGGGGTTTCCTTCCCATTGCAATTTATAGATAGTATTTTTAATAAGTTTATGTTAAAACTGTGTGAAACAGTAGGTGGAGGTTAGAAGTGTTGAGAAGGCAGGGTAAGGCAGGAGTGTACCCCATCTGCTGCTTGGTGGAACATGGTGGAACAGTAATCACCCTGGGATCCAGAGGGAGGTGGGCTTGACCAAGGAGCTCATTTTCCTGATCCATGCCACTGAATGCCTATCTAAATACAAGATATTCCTGCTGATCTGTCCTTAAAATTCCCACAGTGTGCCTTGCAGACCTCAATGGCAGATAGTCAGAAAACAGAGAAGGATGGTACCAAAAACTGTTCAGACTTCTGTGGAGTTGGAGCATTTATATCCACTGTCCCTAATCTGGACAGGCTGAATTGATGGGCCGAGGACAACTGGATGAGGTTCAACATGACCAAGTACCAGGTCCTGCACTTTGGCCACAATAACCTGCTGCAGTGCTACAGGCTGAAGCACTGGAAAGCTGCCCAGAGGAAAATGACCTTGGGGTGCTGGTCAACAGTGGCTGAACATGAGCCAGAGTGTGCTCAGGTGGCCAAGAAGGTCAGTGGCATCCCGGCCTCTATCACAAGTTGCATGGCCAGCAGGACCAGGGACGTGATTCTTCCCTACCTGGTATTGGTGGGGCCACACATCGAGTGCCATGTCCAGTTCTGGGCCCCTCAGTTCCAGGAAGGACATTGAGGTGCTGGAGTGTGTCCAGAGAAGGGAAACAGAGCTGGGGAAGGATGTGGAGCACAAGTCCTCTGAGGCATGGCTGAGGGGGCTGGGGGTGTTTAGCCTGGAGAAAAGGAGGTTCAGGGGTGACCTTACCGCTCTAGAACCACCTGAGGGGAGGCTGTNTGACCTTACCGGGCTAGAACCACCTGAGTGGAGGCTGTAAGCAGCTGGGGGTTGGCCTCTTCTCCCAGGCAACAAGCGAGAGGACCAGAGGACATGGCCTTAAGCTGGGCCAGGGGAGGTTTAGATTGGACATTAGGAAGAGTTTCTTCAGAGAGGGATTAGACACTGGAATAAACTGCCCAGGGAGGTGGTGGAGTCACGGTCCCTATAGGTGTTTAAGGAAGGACTGGAGGTGACACTCAGTGCCATGGTTTACACGGTGGTGTTTGGACATAGGTTGTACTCAGTGATCTCAGAGGTCTTTTCCAGTCCCATTGAGTCTGTGATTCTGTGATTCTAATTGTCAGTGTCCGATGAAGAGAGCTTTCTGAGACAGAATTCAGCAGTTAACAGTGCTGTGGAAGTTGACAGCTGGGGAAGAGAAGAATTTTTGGTTTATTGGAGGAGGAACTTACTGTGTAAATAAGGCATCAAGGAATTCTTATTGTCGAATTAGTTCCAGACAACCATTTATGATGTCTTTGGCAGTCTTCACTCAGTACATTTTGTGGTACTCAAATTCAAATTTGAAAGATAACCAGACCCTCTTGTACTGTAATTCCTATTATAAGAAGCTTGTACTATTAAAAGGGCCTTCTGACTACTCTTTCATTTCTGTTTCTGAATAGTTTGTTAGATAAAAGCACTGCTCAGGAAGAAGTTGAGGGCTCCAGTTCTGTCTCCTGGGACTAAAGTAGCCCACTTTCATGCTTTTCTTGAATGCTGAGGCATGATTTTCATATTTTCAGTACCAGAGCATTTCTTGATTTTTTTTTTCCTTAGATATCTGCATGCATCCTACAATACAAAATTGTAGATAAAGATTTTTAAGGACTTACAAGTACTAGTGAGAGAGTACAAGATAAAATATTACATAGTAGCTCATACAGGCAAGTTTACAACGAAGGTGAGTTAAGTGTCAGGACCTGAGAGCATCCACTAATCCTTTTTAATACAGTAAGAGTAGGATATTTGTATAAGGAACAGTAGGTAAGTGCTGGAGCAATATTCTCTTGCTGCAGTGTGAAAGCATGGAGTTGCAAGAGCAGACAGATGTTACTAACAGACACAGGAGGAAAGTATGTGTGTCTTCATAACACACCGAGATACCATCCACATCAGAATCACTGTGACTTAGCAGAGCAGCTTCATTGAGCACTGGCTCGTGGAAATCAGTGTTCACATCAGTGCTGTGCTGCATGATGTCCTGGAGTGACAACCTGTAGAAAGGAGGAATGTTTCTGAACATGAGATGTTAAGGTAAATTTGGAGAGTTAATAAAACCTTTAAAAAAATAGGGAGATGATACGTTATTTGCATTTTTGTCCCATTTACTCTTACTGAAATTACACACTTTTCCCTCATTTAGATTTAGGAGTATTGACTATTTTGAGAGGAAATCTGACAAATCCTCCGTATTCCTGCTGTATCCAAGAGAATCATAAGTCCTACTGGCAAATGAATTACATACTTACAGTCTCTTTTCTGTGTCAGTTCTTGAAGAATCCTCTTTCCAGTTGCTGGGCAGTTGTCAGCAGCACCACCACACTGTTGTTTTTTTTTTCTCCTTTTGTCTTGCCTATACTGTGTGCTGTTTTGTTTTGCTTAATGATTTTTTTTTCTTTTCTTTCCTTCTGGCCCTTGGGCTCTGTGGGAGGCATGAACTGGGCTTGGAAGTCAAAAAGAAGTGGAGAACCAGAAACACAACTAGCAGATGGGTGGAAGTAGATGTAACCTAACAAGGGCCATCTATGCATCTTCTGTGTTTTTTTGACTCTATAGAATGCATTACAGTAGCATAGATTGCCAAGAACAGATTTACCTGCTCCTACTTACCTGTATGTATAATATAAAACATTTTGTCTGCCTAGCAATTTCTTCATCAGAGCTGTGTCTGTGGTTCACAGCTGTAAAATGCTTTAAATCTTTCTTCTGATGTTTGTACTTCCACAATATTGACTGCTTAAATGAAAGTAAGTGTCCTCAAAGCTTCCTTTGAGAAGCTGAACTTTGATATTTGCATGAAGAAAAGTGTTTGCAAGAGGGGACATGTCGGAGAAGGTGATGCAGCCCTCTGTAAAGTTCTGCAAAAGCACTGCTGAGCTGTTGGTAGGAATGGTGAAAACTTCAGACACAATTCCATCTAGAAGGTGGGAAGAGGGGAAGAGAGCATAGGCACGCTGCATCTTTACTGTGTCCCCATACATCGACCTCTGAACTGATCTACAGGATATTTAGACAGGTTTAAGATTTCTCCTTTGAGTAGACAAAACTAGGCTGCAGATCTGAAGCAATTTTATCAGCATAGCAACACTAGTTACTTCTAATAACTGTTCTAGAGCCAGGGCAGGAGTGACTCCTTTATTCAGATGACACCAACCCAAACAGGACTGTAGCTGCTCCAAAGCTGGCAGTGTTTATGGGCAGGCAACACATGGTTTGTTCCATTTGTGCAGTGTGACTGCTGGGGATAGAAGCCTTTTGAGTGACCAACAATCTGAGGTGTGTTTTCAGTTAATTTGAGTCTCAAAGTAAGCTTTCTTTGTCAGAAGTGTTAAGGTGGTGGAGCTTTACAGAAGCTGTTTAAGTAGATTTCCTGCAATTAATTTTGGTCCTTTCAAATAACCTCATCTTAGCTTGCAGGAGCACCTGCAGGCACACTGGCAGGTAGGAGTAATGAAAAAGAGCTTCTGTCTATCTTCTGAGCTTGAGACAAAATGCTGAATAAAAAGATTTCCAAAGATACGTGAGGCAGCTGGTTACCAGCCCCTGAGGGAAATCAATGTAGTTATCTGCCAATTTTGAAGTTGCAGGCATGTCTTCCCTTTGCCTTCTCCTCCCTATCCCCCCCCAGGCTGAGTTATTCAGAAAAACGGTGGATAACAGAATATTTGTATACCCACATTTTAGATTAAGTTATGTAACTTTTTAAACTTCAGTTTTGAAACAATATCATCTGAATTAGATTGGATTTTAGGAAAAGTGTTTTTACCCAGAGGGTGGTCAGTGTCTGCAATGGGCTCTCCAGGGAAGTGGTTACAGCACCAGCCTGACAAAGTTCAGGAAGTGTTTGGACAATCCTCTCAGGCACATGGAGTGATTGTTGTGGTGTCCTGTGAAGGGCCATGAGTTGGACTTAGATGGTCCTTGCAGGTCCCTTTCATTCAGGATTTGATGAATTTAGCATTTGTTGCTGATGGGCATCTCTGATTGAGAGGGAGAGGCCAAACATTAACTTCAAGGAAGGCAGAAGGAGCAGAATGAAATAACAGCTGTGGACAGCTTTAGGGCATTTATTGTTTAGTTACTTGCCCAGACAAAGCAGCAAGAATTGACTACTTCTAGCAGTGTGTACTGCCCTAAAGAAAATGTTTAAAGGGAAGGTAACTGGAATGGGAGTAATAAGTGACTGAGCACTGAACACTTGCTATTAAGTCAGTCTGTTAAAAGTAAAAATTTGTCTTAATTGTCCAAATTAAATTTCATTCAACTCAGTCTAACAGCAATGTTCATCCAGTAGCCACTATAAAGTACTGAAGTGTCTGTTTGCTCTGCTGAGAAAAGAAGAAAAAATTGTAAAGTGAAAAGTCCCCCAAAAGAGAAATGCTGGAGAGAGACAAAACATTCTCTTTGCATCAATACTGGAGTGTTATCTATTCTTATAGCCATTTTCACTACACTTTGACAGAGAAAGTGGGAGATCTATGCTGTGCACAGCTTCTCAACATGACAAGGAAAGCTGGCTTGAGCTGTAATTTTCAGCATTCCTATGGCCATTGTGATAGTGATGGAGAATGCAGATGTTGAAAGGCAACCTCTGTCCTGAAGAAGGTCTGTGGTAGAAGCATCATTGAATTGAAGGGTGGTAGGATTTCCACAGCCAGCATTTACAGATCATGTACTGTTTCCTTAGAAGGGAAAAAAAAAAACAAAACAAAAAATACCACCAAAGAAATCTGTGGCCAAGGCAGGAACTTTATGGTGCTCAGTTAATTTTATGGTGAGACACCTGGGGCCTGGGCCAGCAATACTAATTAGTATTCTGCTAATGATTGCATTCTGCAACTGGCAGGATTAGTCCAAGTGGACAATGTGCAGGAACAGAGACAGTGGATTATAAAGCATGATAGGGAAAAGGCTGTGTTATCATCCTGATGTGACTCTGACTTGTGTTGTTACCCATTTCAGGACCTGCCTCTGCTGCTGTGCCCTCTCTGGTGTCATTTTCTGCTGGGCTCACACAGAAGCCTTTCTCCAGTGATGTCGGCGTGGTTCACTTCAACAAAGTGCTTGTGAATGACGGGGACTATTATAACCCCAATACAGGTAACAGCCAAAGAATGCACCCCCAGCCAGGCAGGAGCATGGGTGACCAGTGTTCCATGTTACCTCAGGCCTTGCTGGTACATTGAACAAAGAAAGTAAATCCATGTAAACCAGACACATGGGAGTAAAAGCTTCCTGTGGGTGTGAACAGGCACACGCTTTCATGGCTGGTTTTCCATGACTGCCCAGTGCTACTGAGGCCCAGCTCACCTGTATGTCTGCCCTGACAGCACAGGTGGTTGTGCTCCTCAGCCCACTGAGCTCAGGTAGCAGAGGTGAGGTTCCTTACTAATGCACTTCACCATGGCGAGAGGAGAGGAGAGGAGAGGAGAGGAGAGGAGAGGAGAGGAGAGGAGAGGAGAGGAGAGGAGAGGGAGAGGAAAGAGAGGAGAGGTTCTTATATGGCCTCCCCAAGGGCCCTAACTGAGGGCTGTGTCCTTCTCAAGCACTGAGGTGTCAGGTGTGCCTTTGCCTTCATGACTTCACTCAGTTGGTCACCTGCCCAGGCTGACCTTGCTGCAGTTACCTGTACGAAGCAGTGGGTGGCCCATGTGGCTTCATGTTTGTCACCGTGCTTAGGGCAGTCAGGTGTCCCCGTTCTGAGTGGCTGTGGTCAGCCCAGTCTGTGTCTCTGCTGCAGGCATTTTCACCTCGCCATATGAAGGGCGCTACCTGATCACCGCCGTGCTGGCCCCGGAGAGGGATGAGTACGTGGAAGCCGTGCTGTCCGTCTCCAATGCCAGTGTGGCCCAGCTCCACACTGCTGGGTACAGAAGGGAACTGCTGGAGTATCACAAACCTTACTCGGGGAAACAGACCTGTGGTGGGCCTGGGACATTCCACCTTGTTCTTCACCTCAAAGCAGGAGATGAAGTAAACGTTGTTGTAACAGGAGGCAAACTGGCCTACACGGACTCTGATGAAATGTACTCCACGTTTAGTGGAGTTCTCCTTTATCCTTCCATTTCTCATGTTTAGGTTTACCTTGAACAGGGGAGAAGGGTAAGATATTCAGAAGAAATTAAGTGTAATAAAATTCAAAGCTTTAATATATTCAGTTTATATATTTGATTTCAGTGATGGGTTTATAGTCTATACGGAAACATTTTCCTTGTCCCTTGTTTCCAGAGGTAGCTACAAAAGACTACATGAACGCCTGTAGCTAAATGAACTCCTTCCCAAGCCCTTGTTTACCTGTACAAGCAGAACAACTGTTTAAACAACATGTATGTTCTCAATAGATAATTTTCCACCGTGCTCCTGTTATTATTCCCTATTCAATTGCCTTTGCAATCTTTTCCCTAGTTTTTCAAATTGTCCCTAGTGTATCAAAGTTTACATCTTCGCTCAAGTTTACAGCTATGGTCAGCTATTTTCATGTTTTCAGTAAAGCAGAGCCAAGAAAGTGAAATTGTAGTGGATATGATTGATGACTTTTTATTCCTTGTATTATTTAGTAATGTGCATTTGCATCATCAGTTTGTTCAGTGCAATTGCAAACCGTGGTGGTGCAAAGCAAAATTATATTCACTTGCATCAGTTTTCTTTTCTGCCTTTAAGTGCCAAACACAGTGCTAGGAGACAAAGTGAGTGACTCAGGTGGGAGCAGCAGTGCAGGGAGAAACTTGCATCAGCTTTCCACTGGGCAGATGTGAATGCAAGGTGCAGTTGCTACTACAACTGTTAGAACAGTTACTGTTATTTGTGGAGTAAAAAAGATGATTGGTTATTCATGATGCTCTTGAGATTCAAACTTGCTGCTGGAAATTAATAAAACAGTCACAAAAATCACAATCAACTTTGTTTAGGTAGAAAAATGGTGATTTTGAAAAGCTTAAAATAATTTACAGGGGTTGTTTCGAGCAGTCTAACAGTATTTGCATTTGAAGGGACGTTTTTGTCTATGGTGTGTTGTAGAAGACAACTCAGAGAAAAAAGTAGTTGATGAAGTATTATTAGTCAATATTGTCAAATGCACAAACCAACCCTCTGGCAGAGTTGTTACAGCCTCCTGCATAGGGGCTTTTGAGCGAGGTTTGTTTTAACACTCAGCATCTGTTTATATGGATAAAGCACCTTTCTTAGCTTAAACAGATAAACACACTTGAGGCAGCACTATTTTATTTTGCAGACTAGCCACTTCTCAGTGGAGGTAATAAAAATGATGCTTTGGCTCTTAGGAGTTAGCATTTTGATCACTTTTGTGGCTGAAAAGAAATCCAGCCATGTTTAACTGAGAGCAGGACTGTATATTCATTTTTCACATGTACATACATTTGTCACCTGTACATTCTTTATATCAACTGATCTTTTTAGTACTCTGTTCATGCCACATAGAGTTGTATTTATCATAGTGGTTTGTGCAGTGTATTTTCCTTATTACAAATGCAGAACAGCTGTTATAGCCTCAGAACAAACAATTTTTTTTAGGTGAGGGAAGAACTCCCTGTGCTGTAAAGCAGCACATTGTATTTAGCTGAAGCCCTTCCCATCTGAGGAGACCAGATGAAGACTTGTGCTTTTGTTACTTTTAGTTTTGGAACAGATACTCCCCAATAATTGTGTTTCCAGGCAATGACATGGGGCCTTCCCACAACAAACTATCACATCCTGGAAGCTGAACTGCTTTAAGAAAAGCAGGCAAAAAAACCTTTCTGTACACAGAGGACCTCTGAGTCAGCCCTAGTGCAGCTAGGGTTGCACTGGGGGAGTTGTGAGCACAGGAAGGAAAATGTGAGTGGAGCTTTAAAGCACCTGATTTGGGAAGAGTTCTTGGCACCTGATTTCCAGAAATGATGGTGTTAGAGATAAGCAGAAGCTAGGGCTGGCTGTGCTCGTAGGAGGAAGGCTGTTTCTGACAGAGCAGCTGTTAGCCAGTGGCCAAAGACGAACGGTGAACTTGCACTTCACAGCCTGATCAAAGGAGCCACCTCTGTCTCCTTTCCCTGCACGTGTTTCTGGACCTGTGCATTATCATGCAGTCAGCAACTGCTTGCTTGTTCAAGGGGGCTTAGCTTTCTTTTGTCCTTTCTGTCCCATGCCTTTCTAGATCTCAGAATGGTAGGAACAGACAGGAAGGGTTGTTTTCTGTGTTTTCAAAAGCCAAGCATATCATACTTTTTTTTTTCGTTTTAAAAACATTGTTTCTTGTTACGTACAACAGCCAGAGAAGCACTCTTCCTTTCAGGATATTTTTCACTCTCCTCAAGAAAGCTGTGTTCTCTAAGAAGCTGGCTCCAGACTCCGTGTGACTCAAGATTATTGTTGCCCGTTCTAAAAATGACTCATAGAAACAAACAAAATGAGCTGAGTGCTTAGGGAGACCTAGCTGGCAAACACAACCTTTTTGTTCCACCTCCCTCCAAGTGAGAAATTTTTAAGAATCAGCAGTGCAAGTTTACTGCTAAGAGTTGGAAATCAATTATTTAATTATTATTAATAATTTAATTATTACCTAACTGCTCCAGGATATTTCTAAATCCAACCCACCAATCTTCACAAGCCCAGTTCTGCCAATGGGATAGTGCTGTCTTCCACTAGACAGTTTCCCTTTAGACCCAGGATCTGCTGTTGCCTGTGCTGGGATGGTTTAAGCCCTCATAATGCAGCATAGCTGGTATTTGTAAACTGCTGTAGAGCATTCCCTAAACTGTGTCACAGCAGAGTGCAACCCCAGTACGTTATTCTGAGGACACCTTTAGACCTTTTAGGGACAGCTTCCCATTCATCTCTAGCTGTGTGGGTGCAGACAGTTATGAGCTAGGAACCCCTGTCCAAGATTTCTGCCTTTGTTGAAGGGGACTTGACCCTTAATTTGGACTTCCTTGGTAATTACTATAATCAGGGTAGGTGGCTCAGTTCTTCCTAATGAGGTTATTTTCCTGGAGCTTACAAGGTGGAGTATTCACCCACCTGGGAAGACCACAGGGATGTAAGCCCATCAATAGGGAAAGGGAGGATGGAACCTGAGTTTGTCTCTGCTCCAGTCAGTGCTTGGATTAAATATTAATAATGCAACAGCTGGAAGAGACTCAGGCACAAATGCATTCATAGGCCTGACAAGGGTTGGCTCCACACAGAGCAGCCCAGCTTCAAAGGAGGGAGCAAGACCCCTGCTCCAGAATACCTTGAGCCTGCTTACAGAGCATTTACAGCTTTGATGAGAATTAGCAGCAGCACATGGAAAGACCTGCACTAAAAGGAGCATTTCTTACTGTGGGTTTATGATTTGACTGCCACATGCAGGAGAATCCACAAGCTCAAATAGGAAGCATCTATTAACTGAGAAAGCCTTAAAAAATATCCAGTGGGTGGGAGCTCTAAAACAGGACAAGGGCCTGTTTCATAGTTCACAATGCTACCTTTTAGACCTGCTTTGCAGGTAGTTTAGTAATGCAGTATATGAGAATTGCAAGATTCTCAGACAATATAGTATCTGTTGAGCCAAGTGCTCTAATTTGACATCAAAACAGGAAGAAACCCAAACCCTTCCAGGTGAAGCTGTACATGCAGATGTGTGCCTGACAGACCCTCAGCCAGGCACGAGTCCCTGTGGTTTCTCAGGGACTGCAAATATCCAAAGCGGATGAGTCCCCAGGGCAGCATCACTTGTGAGACAGGTGAGTTCCCAGAGGCAGGGCTTTAGCAGCAGAACATCTGAAGCCAAGCCAGTGTGCTGACAGCCAGAGAGACTTGGCTCTGGCCAAATGTGGCAAGCATCTCCTAAAATCCCAATGTGACATAAATCAGTCATATCCCCAGGAAAGACTGCAGCAAAGCAGGACTGCCAATTTTCACTGCAAAAAGTGTAAAAAAAATTCTACCTCATTATTTTAATTTGCTATTAAGACCTCTGGAGACAGCAAAGACATTTTTCTACTGTCTTTACACTTTGGGAACACTCAAAACAATGAGAACTTTTTGTGGTATTCTATCACATATCCTTTCAGTCTTCATCAGGTTAGTTGCAGCAACTTTGTGCAGTGCCACTGAGACTCTAGTTGGTTTGATAAGCCAGCTGACCTGGTAAGAAAAATTACAAATAATCAAGCAAGCTGTAGGTAGAAAGCATAAGAAAGCAACTTGAAACAACATGCCCATCACCATCCCATGCAGCTTTAAAATGTGCTGGGAATGCAAGGTAAAGGGCTCCCCAACTGCAATCAGGAGATTCAAATCAGGATTGAACTCTTTCCTGAGAATACAGCATGCATTTGGAAGTGATTGTTTGCTGATTAGCTAAATCCTTGTATTACAGCCCAGTAGTGGTTATGGTCTCTCACTAAAACTATAAATGCATTTATGGGCTCAGCTTGGAGATGGGAGGATTATGCACTGCACTGAGACTTGCTCAGCAGGTTCAGGTTGGCTGCTGGTTGCTTCTGGATAATGGCACAGAGTTCAAATCATCCAGCTACCATGAATACCTGGGGGCAGTCTCCTGTCATCACAAGACAGACTTGTGCTCCAGCCAACATAACCTTTTTGCAATGTACCCTGCAGACTTGGGATGCAGAATAGCAGCTCTGCCAATTTTTTGTATATGGGAGACTTCAAACAACACCTTGTAACATATTACTGCATAAGTAGGTCTTGGCATTTATTTCGCTGTCTCAATTGTGAAAAAAAGGAACATTACTAATATTTTTCAGCAAAAAAGAACAGTGCATTTCAAAGTATGCTTTAGATGTGCATGTCTATACATATACTCATGCATATATAAAAATAATCTCAAAGGGGGAGAGAAATATCCAGGAACATGAAGAAACTGTGTGACAGAAAACAACTGCAGATGTGTCTAAATAAAGCCTACCTCTTGTGTAATGCCTCGATGCTCTTTTGCTTTCCAGGGAATACAGCAGCACTGTAAGCCAAAATGTTTGCTCTCTTCTCCACCGCCTTTAAAACTGCAGTTTCTGGCTTTTCAGTCAAGCTTGCATGTGTATTTGAAATAATTATTCAGTGTCAAGCACTATTACATAGGCTTTGTAGTACATAGAAGTTCCTCTAACACAGCTCTTAGTTGCTCAGTCACTGCCCTGATTCCTGTCAAAAGTAACATTTCAGGGACCTACAACAATCACCTACTTGAAGTGCCTGACCAATTCAGAGCTGGACAAAAGCTAAAGCATGTTGTCAAGGGCATTGTCCAAATGCCTCTTAAACAGGCTTGGAGATCCTGAGATGGCCCCTCCACTCCCCCAGCATGGCAGGAGCAGAGCCTGCCACTGCTGCAGCGAGTCTGTGCCTGCTCCACATGCAGATGGAGCAAGGGCTGTCCGTGCCCGGGAGTGCTGAGCAGCTGCACAGGTCACTCCGGGGCTGCATTCCCCTCCACCCATCCTGCTGCCATGAGGAATGTATCCCAGTAACTGAGAGAATGGGCAGCCAGCCATTCCCATGGCCCTGGCAGGACACTCTTCCTTGTGGTGTATCAAAGCAGCGTGAAGCTCAGGAGCATGGGGAATCCAAGGTGGTTTCCAGGGAAAAGGAAGTGTCCAATGTCATGTGGCTGCCTCACACACAAGAGATTCCATAAACACTGTGGTTTGGGGATTTTTGGGGATTGGTAGATGTCTGGATTTTTGTTTGTTCATTTTTACCAATCACTGACCTTTGCATTTGTCCTGGTTCTGGCTGGGGCAGGGTTAAGTTTTGCAGCAGTGGTGAGCAATTGGATATGAATTGTACTCTCTGCCATTACTATCGCTGTTGTTACTGTTTCTTATTTCATTGCTGTTTCTAGTAAATTGTTCTTATCTCAGCCTGCGATCTTTAGCTCTGTGTGCCTGTAAATTAATTGATTAATTTAAGGCAAGGGAAAGAAGGAAAAGCAGCAAGGGACTGCTTAGGAAACATTGCGCAGGAGTGACCACCCCTACCAGGCAGAAGACCCTGACAAACCCTTGCTGTGCCCAACAGTGAAACCTCTGAAGCTCTGAGAGCACACAGCACCTGGGACATCTGCCCAGAAAACCCTGCTCAGCTGATTCCCTGCTCAGCTCACCACTGGTACGAGAGCTCAGATGTCTAGTGGGAGCATACACATACTTCCCACCACAACGGTGCAGGGCTGCAGGTCCTCAGTGCACCAACTGATGACAACTCCAGGCACAATGTCCTGCACAGAGAAAGCGCCTGTTCCTGGAAACATTGTGTTCTTTACACATTGAAACCAGTTGCTCCAAGACAGAAAAATCCATCCAAGATCACCCTAGTAGAAGTGCATTAGAGTAAGATGGACACGGGAGAAACAACGCCAGCTCAGAAAAGTTTTTGCAACAGATCCAAACGTGGCATACATAGGACACACCACAGTTCTGTTGCTTACACTGGCATAGTCACTCACTGCAGCATCAAGGATGCAGAAAGATGGGCAAGGATGTGTGAAAGATGGGCAGTGAGCAGACTGTGGTGTGAGGAACAAGTGCAGTGTGTCAGCAGAGTCATGGGGAAAACCTGGCAGGAACACAGGAGGTGATAAAATGCTAGCAGTAACACCAGTGACACCACAGAAGGACCAAAAGGCACAGCATCACTGACCTTTTCATGCAGATCCATCATAATGTGATTGAACAGTCAGGTTTTCTATGTAGGCTGCTAGGTGGTTACATTTACCAAGAGCAGCAGGAGACCAGGAAAATCAATTTCTCCTGAAATCTTGAGGCCCCTTTTCCAAGCTGGCCTCATAACATTTGCTTCAAATCATGTAACAACCGCTGTGGAAGACAATACTCTTTGCCTTGAAATAAAGTTAATTTTGATGGAAATAGGATAAAACTCCAAATTAGGGCAGATTTACAAGAACTCAACTGCAGTTGTAACTGCAGTTACAACATTTTCTTCAAGGCAGCTTGTACATTCCCAAGTCATGCCTCTGTTACCTGATATTTTACATTACCAAGTCCATGTTTGCTTTTCATTATAGTTGTAACCCAGTACTAGTACTGGCACAGAAGGTAAGCTTGATGACAGCAATTTTTTATCAGCTATATAAATACTTTGAAAAAAGTAAATCAAGCATGAAAGAAAACAAATGTAATGTAGTCCTGAAAAGACCAACTTGAATTCTATGTTAAACATAAATACAATTTTAATAGCCCCGCATTTAGTCATTCAGCAGTACAATAAAGGAATTACCAAACACAAAGAAAAGAAAGATTTCACTTTAAGTCTGTTTTTATTGTGATAACATTGTTCTGAACACCAATAAACATTGCACTGAAGTGTGGGTTGCTGTACCCAAGACAGTCTTAAACAAAAACCACTGTATTGGTATGATCACAGATTTGACATTTTAAACACACTACCTTATTAGTGATTGTGTTGCTTAACAATCAAGTATTCCACATCTTCAAGATAAAAATGAAACAAATGACTGAAGAGAGTTTTCCCACCCTCAAATTAAACCAACATTTTAACTTTCATCTGGAAGTAATTAACACTGCAAAAAAGTCCCAAACAATTCCTTTTCATTTAGCAAATTTTAACTCTGGAAACTACAGTTTCTTCAGGCAAAAGTGACACTTTAAAGGCATCTCAAATTCTCTATCTATCTGTGATGTTTCATTAGGAATTTGCATTACAGTCATTTAAACAACTCATTCATATGACAGCATTTTCTAGAAGACTTGCATGAAATACTAACATGAAATCTCATCTCTTTTGTGTTTACCATAAACAGATTCAGAGTTTGCTTCAGAAATTCCATAATGGAGTTGACACAAGTGTTAAAATTTTCCAGTTGAAAAGAAAAAAACGGGTTTTGGAAGCGTACACTGATGACAGAAAGTTAAGAAGACATGAGCCAGGATTGCACATGCACTTGTATACTGTTGGGAATGAAAGCCCAATCTTTTGAAGTACAAACATGCTTGGTAAAAAAAAAAAATCCAGAAATGCATACCCTTTAAACTGCTGATCTTTAAATCATTATAGAAATGGGTAATGTCCAAGTCACTAACAAGTTTTGAATTGCAATGTTCCTTATTTACTCCCAGACAGGTGTCATTGACTCAGCCTTTGAGGGGTTCCAACACTAAGAGGATCTGCATCTTCAACAACACAGTCTTAACAGGGGTGTGCGTGTGCCCACAGCCAGGCACACTTGGAAGTTCCTCTTTCACAGAAAGAATGATGTAGCTTGCGCTAATTTTACATCAGTATAGCACAACTTGTTCTCAAACATCAGTTTCAGGCCACTTCTCTCCACTAAGGTAACAAAGGACAGGCATAATTCTCATTTACCCCCCTCCACATTAATATTGCAGCACAAGCCCACAGTTTGATAGCAACGAGATGTCTGCTCTAGAGTCAGTAAAGTGCCCAGCAGCCCCAAGAACACAGGTATGCAACGACAGGCCCCATATTCTGTCCCTAAACACAGTTAACAAACAATCTGAAAAGCTTCAAATACAAGCCAGAGTTAGAAAAACCAAACCCCTGCCCTACTCATATCAGAAAGGCTCAACAACACTTACATTTTATCAAAAAACAAATATCAAACTGTAGCTGTCACAGAGAGAAAAAAATCAATTTTTTAAATTAAGCAACCTTTTGACATTCCTACAATGCAAAGTGACATGTTAGCAGAATGAGGAGCTCTCAAAACAACTCACACAACCCCCATTTTCATACCAGCTGAAAGTACATGTATTTGGAGATATACCTGATACTATTTTTCCACGCTTCTCATTTACTCAAGTTCCCACCTTGAAATCCACAGCTTATCTTTATGACAGTCTGAAAGTTGAAGGGAATTTTTCTAAAAAACCAAACAAGTGAAAAAAGAACACTAACTAAAAAAGACACAGCCAAACCATGGTTACAATCTGTCCCATTTGGGAACTCGTTATGGTTTCATGAAGTGCTTTTATTTTTAGAAAAGCTGTGTAATACCAGGGCTACCGAGAGTAGACTTAAGCACGGTAAAGCAAATTTTGACATCCACAAAAAGACTGTTTCAGGAAAGGCTGCTTCACTCCCTTTATGCAAAATAGAATCTTTAGATAGAATATTTCATCTTGTAATTAAAATACTTCATTATGTTGGATTCTTATTTATTAATTTTAAAGTATTTAAGTGACTTAAAAGCTCAAATCACATTGATATTCAAAGCACTTGGTGATCATGAAAATTTCAGTTTCTAATGAAATCTATGGAATAAAAGGTAAGGAAAAAAAATACATGGAATGATATTTGCAAGCTTTTAACACTGAAAAAAAATACAAGAAAAAAGGAGCAAAATATCTTTTGAGCTGAATCTTGTGAAATCCACTTAAACACTGAGTAGATTGGTGACCAAGAACCACAGAAATTATTCTTCTCACAGTACAAAAAATGAGGATGCCTTTCAATTCACTGACATGCACAACACACTGTGACAGGTAAATATATTTTTTTATCCCACTCTCCTTCTCCTGCTCTGAAAGAGATTCCAGGTTGATTTTGCTTGCCTCCACTCTTTATCCAGTGTTTTATAAATACAGGAATATACTAGAATTTTATAATGGGGGGAAAAAGTAATTTCTTTTATATAGTGATTTAAAAATGCTCCCCCTCAAGTAGTTCACCAATTGTCCAGTGTTAGCTGGTGTTACATCAGAACTGTGGGCAGAGACAGCCTGACAATGGAGAAAAAAATACTCCTGGAGGGGTGTAAAATCCTCTAAATGTATGCTTTTGCAGGTAGTAAAACCGAGTGATCTGGTGTTTAAATGACTGTAGTCCTTAAACCCTTTGGGCTGGTGGAATTATACAGTCTCACCATAGTTTTGCCCAAAAGAAGTTAAATGCACTAATTCAACATAAAAAGCAGCCACCTTTGCCTTCAAGTACTTTTGGAGAAAGAGCAATTAGCTGCTTTTATAGCTGATAAACACCAGAACTGGAATGTAATTTGTTCAGGCTCTGACTGGAACCTGAGGAATGACCAGCATGATGTTTGTGAAAAACCCAAAACTTTAAAAAAAAAAAAAGAAAAAAAAAAAAAAAAAAATAAGGTTTTATTCTGCTCTGCAGCATTTAACCATTCTCAGCTGGAACCTCACTACTGAGTTGCATTTTCTTCCAGCTACTGAAAACCTGCAATACAGAACTCCAGAAAGACCTGCAGTAGACAATTAAAAAATTAAATACATAATTTCTTTTAGTATTACAATTCCCTGAATATAATCTATACATATATTTTACTGGCCTACACAGCATACACACATATACACATTATCTCTGTGCTGAAAAAGTAAATAAAAATGCCAGTTCCCCAACTCTTACAGAAATGTTCCAAGATTTTTCTTGATGAAAATTTACCATGACACAGCACAGCCTGAAAACAACAAAAGCCTTACAAATGTCTGAAGACAACTTTCATTTTAACAAGCTCATGAAATCATTTAAACATTGTGTGTAAAAAAAAAAAAAAAAGTAATAAGCAGAGTTAGTTTGAGCGTGATTTGTACAAGCCCAGTCTTGTATATGTAACAAAAGGCATATTTACATTTAAAGAGCAATTTTATGTCTTCAGAAGCTGTCAGGCTAGTAAGGTCTGTACATTTTCTGTATTCTAGCTGAGAAAGAGCACAGTGGTCTTACGCTCTGGCTCCTTTCAAAAATGGCTTAAATGCCCATCTGAACATTAAACCACGTTCTTCATTGATAGGTCTGACATTCTATTTGGCAGTTTCCACACACTTTTTGGCTTCATTTTAGAAAATATCCTTAAGACAACTTAAAAAGAATAATCTATGCTTACAATAAGGTCTGTATTGATGAAAATGCAAAGTCATATTTTACCTCAGCATTTAGTTGCCCTGAGGCACTTGGGTACCATGACCATCAAAGACAGTCCAATCAAGTGCCTTTGAACTGGTATATAGTAACAAGCAATAAACAAACACACATAAAAATCCACACACCCTCCCACAAAAAACCAGACACTAGCTTTGCATTTTCTTTGTTTTGAACCAATGAAATTAAAGTGATTTCTTTAGTAAGACTTACGGTACCAATATATAAATTAGCATCCTCATTAAGAAATTTCTTCACATTTAAACTGAAGTTAAGTAGCTCAATAAGAAATTCCATCTCCTGGTGAGAAGTACTTTTCAGGCCAGGTCATCCATGTTAAGGTCAGGAAGAGGCTCTCTCCAATAGCAAAAAGAACTGAATTCTGGGCATGGAAATGCGGAATTCTGTTCTTTATTAATCAGCGGGAACACATATTCCACAAGCTCACTTAGTCTGTAATACCTGTATTAGAGAAGATGAAAGAATTATTTAACAGTCTAGTTATTGTTCAGCTGTAGCCAAAAGCAGCTATAGAAGTCTAGACCAGAAAGTTCTAGTAAAACAAAAAGGCCCCACTACTGCAGAAGCAATTTTCAACTTTATTTTGCCAGTTTTCATTTTGAAAAGTTTTAGTCAAGTATCGAAAGCTGTTAAGTACCCAGCAAATAGGGTTTTGCACAGGTCATATATAAAAGGAGATCACAGTCATAAATACAATTATTTTATAATTCCATTTCTAAACACTTTCTTCAGCTGAAATAACAAAAATGGTCTTACGAAGATTTGTTTCCCTTAGTCTGTTCTTGGATCAGTTCACCCTTTGGATTCACAGTAAATATTC
Organism: Toxostoma redivivum; assembly: GCA_013397375.1. Taxonomy (NCBI): domain Eukaryota; kingdom Metazoa; phylum Chordata; class Aves; order Passeriformes; family Mimidae; genus Toxostoma; species Toxostoma redivivum. The sequence continues at coordinate 148,685 of VXBI01004268.1, forward strand.
TGCAGTCTGGAACTCCCACTTGCATGTAGGCATACACATCCTGCAAAAGCACCAACATAAGTACATGCTTCAGTATTTCCTTATTGAATGTGATAACAAGCAATTTATCAAAGAAATGAGAAAAGCTGATCCAAAAAGGCTACAGTAAAACTGCCCTTTAAAAAAAAAGTCCCCAAACAACAGTAAAAAACCCCCACCCCGAAAACATACACTTGTACACTTATAATAAAATTTTCCCCCTGCCCCCAAACACTTAATGCCTGTGTCCAAGCCTAGGAACACAAACATGCACAAAGTCTACACCACACAACATCACCCCCTGTGACAATATTCTTCTTACAATACTCCTCTTTTCTCTCACTCAATTACAGCAGCACTGAGCTGCAGAGAAAATACAGGAACTGTACACCCAGAAAAGGGATTCAAGACCGTAAAGCACTGAATTAATGCCCTTAAGTCACAAAGCACTCAAAAATACTTTAAAATAATTTGGAAAGATGGCTTATATTTAATAAACTTCTGAGAATACTAATGCATCTTTGCAACCTTTCTCATATAAGCAGCTATAGCAACTTTTATTTAAGGTATCTGCATATGTCTTTTCCTGATCAAACCCATAACAGCAGCATGTCCCATTTCCATTTACAAATTTTCATAAACACAAAAAGAAAACTCTGTTTGTTTTGCTTCTCAAGTACATGCATTTTAACCCTTCAATTAGAAAGAGGCACTTACATTGGGCCTGTTTCCAAAAGCAGCATAGAAAGGCTGTTTACTGGGAGCAAACAAATTCTTGATATCATTCAGACATTCAATTTTGAACTTCTCAGGCTTCTTTTCTATGACTTCCCTAAAATAAAATTTCAACGGTCAAATTCTAAATCATGATTTGATAAAAGGTATTCTCCTTTCCCCATTTATCTGGTATTTATAGTCTCATTGCTTCCTGTTGCTAGCACTGGTAATTATACAGACAGTGCTAAGTAGCTCTCCAAGAACAATACAAGAAACAATCAAACATTCCCTCTTTTCCAACACTTACAGTAAAAAAGATAAAAATGTACTGATATAAACAGAAAATAAGAGTCATCTGTCATGCACTAGATGAATAAAGAGAAGGAAAAATGAGTTCCACTTGGACAGATATATTTTGTAGCCACCTCTAACATGCCCACAGGAACAGAAGTATACAAGTGAAATTCAGACAAAACAGAGTTTTTAATGATCATTAGAGGGACATCAAGTCTCCATAGCGAATACAGTCTAGAGTGGAATGTTTCATTACAGCTGTAATGCCAAGTATTTTTAATCTACTCTTTCTCTGAAATGGGGAGGGAACTGATACAAGAAATCCCACATGCTTACCTATGAAAGGCAGAAAACAAACTGCTAGGGGACAACATGAGAGGGCCCCTGGGGAGAATTGTTCCTTTGTCATTCACCCAGTGCAAATATCCTCTGGTGATATCTGCCATTCCAATGGCACGGGCGGAACAGTACAGGAACTTGTAGCCATTTCTAGAAAATAAATTACCAATTTAGTTCATATTCCTGCTGAAGTTTCTTTGCAAAGATAAGTATGCAGTTATAGCAATGACCAGAGGCACCAGTTTAGTACTGAATTGCTGCAGAGCTCTGCACACACACAAGGAAAAGACTTTTCTATTGTTAAAATAAACTGCCAGGCTTGTAGTAGTTTAAATACATGACAATCAAAACTGAGAAACAGGAAGTGCAAACAGAATAGGGATGGTAAAACTCAGAGGACACAATTAGATGGACTAGACTGTGTTTAAATAAGTGCCACATTGGTTTTTATTCAGCTTCTTTCAGCCCAGCCGAAGGATGACAGCAATTATTTAAATTATCTGCATCACAAAATAATGGGTGCCAGATCTGTGTTTTTCAGGTTGTTGGCAGAATTTGCAGTGCAGAGTGAACATGGATAACAACAAGCATTCATTAAGCCCCTAAATTCTTCCTGCAGACTTTGTATGCTCATCTGTTACACAGATTTGTATACAGTTACTGCATGCACAAAAGGCTTGAGTGTTTATGTGCATTTTCAAAGACTTGATTCAATTTGGCAAATAACTCCAAAACTGCTCTTCTGTTATGCACTGAATAAACAAAAAAACCCACCGCAGCCACCCAAACAAAACAGTAACATTATCTCCCATGAATCTCAAGGGGCCACATGAAGGCCAACAATAGATTCTAAGACCCCAAGTATTTTTGTGGAAAGAAAGACTACTAAAAAACAAATATAAAAGTTAATTATTTTAATTTAATTCTGAAGTTTCTAACAGTTGATCACCCTCAGTTAGCAAGTATTATTTCTGGCATCACTTGGCTTTTGGAAAAAGTTGTTCTAGAACATAAAATCTAACCTATGGAGCATTCACCTGGCTTTGGAAGCAAACCCATTAAACCAGAAAACACTCATGCATGTTTGAGAAATTATTTCTATTATGGTTCTCTTTTGTATTAATGAAAATACGACACACAGTTTTTGAAAGCTAAAATGCAGAACAAAATGTCTGGGAAGGAAGCTAGTAAAAGTGGTGTCTTGCATTCCTGTAGAAGTATACATCTGTGGAGAGAACTTAAGTTTCATTTGTGTATGACAAAAGTTGCTCACTTCCCAGCATTTTGATCAGTACATTTTAATAAACTGCACAATTTTTAACAACTATCCAATTACCTACACATTAATTCCCATATTCCAGAAAATCCTAAGTGTTTCATAGATTGCCTACTCACTCGTTTATAGAATGATAGAGTTTTGCAATGCCCTGATGAGTCCAGTCCTTGCCAAACTGAGGGAGGATATGTCCCAAAGCATCAGACCTAAAAAGAGAATCAAAGATATGTGACACGTGGTATATGAGTTTTGTTAAAGATAACCACTAATTAACATACAATTTAGAAAGAATATCTACATAAACATTTCTGCAGAAGATCCTAACTATTTAAAAAGTATGTAGTCCAGACAAAGCAATTAGTGAGGTCATACTGTACAAGTCAATTTCCAAGTTAACTTGTGGCTGCTAAGTCTGGAGAAGTCTAATAGAGGCAACAATCACATGGTAAATGTTATCATCTTGGCATTATTCTGTTAAAATACATTTTCTACTTCGCTTTAAAGGCAAGTACAAATTAAAACCAAAACAACATTATTAATGAACACCCTTTAATAGTTGTCTTAAATAAAGTTTCTTTACCTTATTTTGAAAAGCAGGATAGGATCAATAAAACAAGATTAAAAAAAAAAGAAAAACCCCCAAGATACTTACTTGGTTATTGTTCCATCAATGTCTGATATTATGATTTTATCATTCCAGTTCCAGAGGTATATTGTTCCTGCACAACGGCAAGTCCCTTGATACTGGGTTGTAATACTAAACACAACATCATTAGGGCCATCTCTGAGCTTCAATTTTGCCTGTAGAATACAAATAATAGAAAATATTAATTGCCCTCCCTCTAAACTTTTCATGATTTTAGAATCATGAATGAGCTGCACAAAATGGCTCATATACTCTTCCTTGTCTATTTTGATTAACCCATCAAAACCATGGTTTAACACTGGCACAATGGTTTTGCTGTGCAAGTCTGTTGCAGCTTCAGTACATGTGTATGTCCAGAGTTCTCGTACTGCCACTTTAATTCTTGCTACTACAGCAGACTCGCAGCACTATCAAAATGAACTCCCAGTTTGCCATAGGACAAGACAGTATTTTCTACTTAGTGCTTTCCTCAAAATTCTTCCCTGATGAAAATCATACACTTAAAACGAACTTGTAAATTCTATCCAGTGAATAAAGTGCAAACCAATTTAAATGTATGTTATTACACAAATGTGAAGATCCCAGGATATCCAAACTGCAGAAACAAACAATGCCACTTTTCTGGCAACATCTTAATATAGAAGTTTGATTATGGAACTTCATAGAAAATTACTGGTTTTTAATCCAAACAGAGTCTTAAAAAAAACTCATCAGAGAAAAAAAAATTAACAGAAATTCCCTGCAGCTGCCTACCCTTGCACGGGAATAGATGATAAATTTCATTTTAAATAATTTTTTTTAAGGATTATGAAACTCCTATGCACAAGACAGCCATGTCACTTACTATTTGGTCCGAAGACAGTCTAAGTGACTTCTTATAAGATGTAACGTTCCCATGAGGTGGATGCTCTACTGGGGCAGAATCCATTTTCAGGGATTCCTTCACCTCCTGGGATGCTTCATCACTAGAAGAATCATCCTCTGGAGGCCTAACATGACATCAACCAGAATAAATGTAAGCTACATAAAATCCTTCTTTAACAGAGTAAAATGCTTATGCCACAGTAATTTCTGCTTATGCTGAGGATTTGCTGCTACCTGATAGCACAGATTAAGGGAGTCCACCATCTAGTGAATGCCCAGATAAAGCCAGTACAATGCCAGTAAGCAAGTAAGACTTGGAATGCCAGTACTGGTGGAGCTCTAAACATGACTATTCCCAGCTGGCTCCACACACAATGGGTTTAGTAAAGACATAGTGTCAGGTGGTCACTAATACTGTGCTGATGAATTAGGTAAACTGCAGATGAAAAGGGACACTGAATGACACACAAAGCCGTCCTTTGTTTTTAAAAAAAGCTGCCTTAGTTACTATGGCATTTAAACTGTTCGTGTTAGTGGAGTAGCTCACCTTTTAAGGTTATTCACACTTATTTTCCTGCTCATTACAGATTTCAAGATTAAAAGCGGCATTTAGTTTCTCTGAAGTATTAAATCAAAATATATTTAGTTCTTTAAATCTTGAAGACACCAACATTTACAAGTACCTTTGCAAAATCATGTAAGAATATGTATATGCATAATAAATACCCTAGAATGGGGGAGTTTTGTGCTAAGCACTGACAGCTGTCTACCACAACTTGGCCAACATGTGCACTGTGATTGATACTATTTTATTGTTTCAATTGTTTAATGTTACAGAAAATTCCACATGGTTTAAATTATTAATACAATATTAGGCCTTCACAAAAGAAAAGAAGTATTACAAAGTGCATCAGAAACAATATCACTGTATTTACAAAGCAGAGGCCTATTGATAAAGGTTACCATGTATGTTCTGTCAGTTCTGTTATGATTTAGGGAATAAACACAATAGCACTTAGGAAATAACTGTAGTGTATTTGTAGTTCCTACAATGTTTGCTGTCACATTATTTTGCTGAATTGTTTGCTATACACATCTGGTTCCTCTTCAGTATTTTACAGAAAAAAATATTTCTTCCCACAGTACAATACTACTGAATTCTTCATTCAAAAAAGAAAAAAAAAAGAAAGAAGGCACTATTCAGTCCACAGATAAGTCTTCAGACAGGAACACACCTACTATTTACTTGCTCTTTTATAGTTGCTGGCAGTTCATTTGCTCTTTGTGTCTCAGTTTTCCCCTCTTTTGCTTCTGGTATCTAAAGCAACATAATAAAGAACATATTGACATTTTAAGCATTTTAAACAAATCCAAGTTAAAAACAGCTACCAAAATAGTACATAAACTATATTAAGTCTCAGAATCACAATTCTACATAATAATTTCTAAAAATTATTTAACAAAAGGATGCTTACGAAGAAATTCTCTATTAAATCTTTTTCTTATTTCAGGAAACAAAACTCTGTGTGTCAGAAACTGGGAATTGCTAGTTTAATATGATGAATTTAGCATTAAAAGGAGCTAGCAACCTTTAAGCTTATAAATCACTTTTTTGTGGGGAAGTAAGTTTAGGGTCCATACTCAAAGTTTAGAAAACTTAATTTAGTCTAAAATGGAGTGTCTCAGCTTAACTATTACACAGTGCAGCACCTACTTATTTATTTGTGTGTACATTCCTAAAACATACTGCAGTGACTGAAGAGAAGCTCTGATAGGTGCTTATGGCTCAGAAGAAAGAATTCTTGATGCAACTAATAGCACCAGGCAATGATGCAGTATTTGAGGCTAAATAAACAGATGCTACTACAACATTAGCTGGCCATCAGTGACACTGAGCTATATGAGCGGTGTTTTGAGGCACCTCTGACAAATAACAATTTTTTAATCTTTTAAACCTAACAGAAAAAAAAATTACTATAGGTCTCAGTCACCTGCTTAGTCATGCTTTCTTTCTTGCGCCAGAACCACCACCTTCCAGACTTCTTTGGCATCTTTTCTTTGACCCAAGACTCAACAGTAGCCTGAAAAATTAGATGCGTTTTTAATTAGTATAGAAAAACACAGATAATCAGGTGTTACTACACGCAACATTTTCAAACAAAGCATGCATTTATCTATTTACCTTAGGCAAACTCTTCTGAAACACCTGCAAACTCAGAATCATAGGAGCAGCCAATGCCCAGTTATAATACCTGTTTTAAAACACGTTATTGGTAAGATATTACATAATTTGTCTACAGATCAGTAAATATCAGAATAGAAAACTTGCCCTTATGTTGATGAAAATACATATTTGCTGCCAACAACTAACACTAACATCTTCTGCTAGCAGAATCATTTTAATATATACAATTCAATATCAGTGGAAATTACAGAAAAAAAATCTCACTTAAGCTAAAGCTAAATTTAATGCAAATCTTTGTTTCAAACAGATTCACACACAAAAACTGCAATGGAAGCTGAGAAACATGCTCACTTCAGAGACCAGATTTGAAATGAGATTTTCTCTGACTTAATTACGTGACACAAAGAATTTACCTGTTATAAATCCGTATTACCAAATTAGGATTGTCTATGAGTCCAGGGTTTTCAGCAAATTCATGATAAGTAATAATATGTTCCATGAATTTTTCTGCAATAGAAAGAGATTTTAATTAGAGAGTAATAATATAAAATCCCAAGATGACTGATTAGTTTACATCTAGGAAAACCCTTTCTGTCACTTCAGAGTCTCTGCTGATCTTGCAGCATCACTGAAGATGTGCTAACTGAGACCTACCTGTCAAGGGTCCTGTGACAGCCTCCTCCCTACAGAAAACACCTTGGACCACTTCAACAGTCACAATGAAGAGCATTAAGAAATTAGAAAAGGAAGGATAAGGAGGAACTAATTCAGTTCAAAGGCTGGAATAAGAAAGCCATGATTGTCTAGGCAAGTTTTCTTCAAAAATAATGATGGCGGGTTATTATACTACACTAGAAGAAGTGGGAAAAGGTGGTATCAGCTTTTCAGGTTTGAAAAACTACTACTATCACTAACTAGCATTTTCACACCTAGTTTCTATATATGTTTGCAGAAATCCATGATTTAGTGTTAGACCCCTGCAATCAAGACATCCTTTTTTCCAATCAAATCCAGTACTACTACCAAGTTACCACAAGAACAGTCCTGAGTCTTTATTAATAAGCACTTAAATTTCATTTAATGTATTAGAGACTGGATGACCATTTAAAAATATTAAAATACTGCAGTACATGTCCATGAAGATCTTACGCTTCTAAACGTTCCCTCAAAAATACAAACAACTTCAACAGTAAATAGACTAAAGCATTAAGAGAGAAAAATCAGCTAGTAAAAATCTAGAGGTTAACAATCATTTAGGACAGAAGTAGAACAGAAAACACAGTCCAACACAAAGAGGTTTTTTATCACTTGAAAGTAAACAGAAAAAGAAGAAAAATTATCAGGCAATTGGAAAGGAGATATATTGTTAGGATTTACACAGGACTAAGCAAGGACTAGCAACCGGAAATCAATGTAGTTGGTCAGATAAATAATATATAGTACAAAAAAGGAGACAGATAGCTTCTGAAGACATCAAGTGTTCTTAATTAATATGAAATTCAATTCTGCTATCTCTGCTTGGCAAACACTTGAGAATTTTAGAAAAATTAAGTACTTTCTATCCCCTTTTCTCAATGTGAGCATAGTAATAAGCCGAAGTTTTGTAAGGAAGAAATCAGAGCATTCAAGCCACTTCATTTGTTTAGCTGCCTGAGCCCTATTTCTCTTTATGCTTTCGTCTTTCACATACCTTTAGAAATCTCTCCATTTTCATTGAGACCTCCACAAAGTGAAAGTGTAACATCAGGCAAGTCCATAGCAGAATCAGACATGCACTCTGTACCACTATCAGCAGCAGCACTTCCCACTGACTGGGGTGACTGGGAACCAGAAAGGGTATCTGACTCTGTCCACTGCCTGAATCCAGGATCAGAATCACTAAAGGAAAGTGAAAAGTATTTTACTTGGAAAAAAAAAATACAGATCTTAGGTTACAGAACACACTATATGATTACTCCCCCCCAAAAAATCTTGCTTTTGCATTTTTACATAATTTCACAACATAAATTTAAAACCAACCTAAACAAAAAACCCAGACACACACACCCATACCAATCCTTCATAATATTGGCAGACTGTTTCCAGTTCTCCTAACATTCCTCTAAATTGGGCAATAATTACATTTCTTGCCTAAATTGGATTTAAATGAAGAAAACATCCTCTATATTCTACTTCTGCAGAATAATACTGTGCATCTCAGTCTTTACCAGAGAGTTGTAAAGTATGAAAAAGGAATACAGGGCACTGCTTTTAGTGTTTTTAGAACACAGTCCGTTGCAAAAAGTACAATAGAAAAGTGATGTTAAAAAAACCTCACATTGTCATTTAAGGCTAGAGTCACTAGTTTGATCCACTGAAAAGTTTACAATATAGCTGAACAAGAGTACTGGTACAAAAGCAGTTTAAACGTATTCCCCCCTATGTCTGCAGAACATACAGGTTCCACAAAGAGGAAAACTCTCAGTAGTCACCTCCTATGTGTTCTTTCAATGTGTTTCTTGTCAAATTAGAATTTTCGCAATGAGATAAGTGCCAAATAGTTCATAAAAGCCCAAAAACCTGAAGTCCAATTCTTTTTATCAGAACTAGCACACAAATAATACATTTAATGACTCAAGTAATGTAACTGCAGAACTGCCCCAGATTTTCAGCATTTTACTTTACCTTTTGGGAAAATAGAGTGCTGCAACTTCAGGTTCCAAAGCCTTTAGGTCATCCAAATAAATATCATCAGGGCCTTGATGATGACTTCGCTTGTGAACCCCTGTTAATTTTAACAATTAAGATTACTAAGATGAAGTTAGCCAGACATGTTAAATACAAACATAATCATGGAAGATTCAGACTTATTTGTACGATTCTTAAGTTCCAGAGTTTCATTGTAATTTTAAGTCAGAAAAAAATTTAAATAGGAAGAACTGAAAAGGCACATTTATACTTTTTCCACTATGACCTCAAGTTTGGTAGACCACTCCGAGGGCAAGAATCAAGAGCTTTATTCCACACCTTTCTTTTTCGAAGGAGAATCAGTTTTTGCTGTTGGTTTTGTTTCTGGTAAAGGATCCATCAATATTCTGGAATGATGATCACCATCCAATGGCAATGGAACTTGAGGTTCTACGATTGCAGAAGCAACAGAGTCTTTAACATCCATCTGCTTAAGGAGAGGATGAGTTCTTGGCTCAGGTTTCAGTACTGTACAGACAGACTCTTTCACATCATCATCATCTTCAACTTCATCAGAGCTGAGGATGACCCTAAAATGAGTCTTCTCTGATGGAGTAATGGTAGCTGTTCTGCAATGTTCCAGTTTTTCTTTCTTACTTATCTGAAAAACAGAAGTCTAGTCAATCCTTTTACTCCATGTGTTCGCTTTATTCAGTTCTAAACATTAAATTTGTACTCATGGTACAAGTTCTCATCACACAAGGAAACCAGAAAATAACTTAAAAAAGAATTGCAGCAATATAAAACATGTGTCCCCATATTAGCTACATTCCCTGCAAAAGAATATTCACAGGAGCTTATTTACAAGTTCAGTAAAGAAACTGGCATAGAGGAAGTGCTGACTTGACCAAACCACAGCAAGGAAAAAGCATATGTGAATTTATCCTCCATTAGATACCAAATTTATTCTTATCAAGGCTATAGTTCCTCTAGAATGAAATAGAAGTTACTCTACAATAGAGAAAATTAATTTCTTAAATTGTTTCCTTCAGGTTCTAACAAAAAATTTAAAAATTTCAGACTTTCACTGCTAGGTTTTCTGGGATTACTTTGCTGAGCAGCTTTTGGGCTCAACAAAGCTGACTCTCTCCACCTGCCACAAGGGGCTGCTACTTCCCCATTTCAGCTGTATCTGAACAACAGCGGCAGATTTTCAATCCTCTCCTGGGACAGTCTTAAACACGCCAAAACTCAGTTACAAAGTAAGAGACAATAAAGACATTTACCTTGGTTGACTCTGGGAATCCTCCCCACGTCCATTCCATGTGAGATTCAGATCTGAGCAAGCTCTCAGCAGGCTTAACTTCTAGTTCTGAATCACTTTTAGGGCAGACTTGCTCAGAGAAAGGGCTGCCAAATCAATAAGAATTAAAAAAAAAAAAAAAAAAAAGCCAGTGTTTAAAATGCATTAATGCATTTGTTGTGCAGCAACTGTTGGTAGAGTTTTCAACAGCTTAACAGAGCTTCAATTATTTGGCAACATGGCAAGGAGCCCAGCAGGGTTTTCAAACGGTGAGAAATTAGGTTAAAACCAAAATCACATTAAAGGACTTACATAGTGATCACACTGAACAGATCCTTCACTGCATCTGCAGTGCAGGAATAGCTCTCCCCTCAGCCCATGTTCTATTTTCCAAACAAAACAAGAACAAAACGAAAAAGTTTATCAAAAAGACAGAAAATAGTTCTAAGATCCTTACCTCTGTAAAATTGTAGCATTCCATAGCATTGCTATGCAGAGACTTGAGTAATAAAAGTCTTGCAAACATAACTCACAAGTGCAAAAAACAACCTCAATTCCCAATCCAGGGAAAAAAAAAAAACATTCAGAAGATAACTTAGGAGAGGAAAAGGAGATTACTTGAAAACTTCCTTCTGATGTGTTTGGACTCCATGACCTTTAAAATCCATCCTATTTTTTCTACAGTGGTTATTACCCATAAATCAGAAACTGACTTCTGAAATTTACTTCAGTCAAGATTACTTTTAGTCAGAAGAACACCCTACAAAATGCTACAAAGCAGTGATTTCAAAATAATTTTGCACATAGGATCTTAGAGATTAAAGATAACACAAGGTTTTGTCTACCCTTCCTTGAATAGAGAAATTATATTACAGATTATAGAAATGCTGCTCTTTTTATACTTTGACATATTATGGTTTGGGTTTATATAAACAAACCTCTGTATTTGAATTTAAAGTAGGGACCAGAACTGGACACAGCCCTCCATGTGTGGCCTGACCAGCACTAAGAGGAGAGGGATAATCACATTTCTGTCTCTGCCACTAATGCCCCATGCATGCAGCCCAGGATCCAGTCTGCCTTTGTTGCTGCAGCCGTGCTCTGCTGACTCATGCTCAGTTTGTTGTCCCCCAGGTCAGCAAGGCTGCTCCCAGCCACACAGATCCCAGTTTATGCTGAGCTTTTTGGTTGTGTCTTCCTAGTACAGGATTGCACACTTGTTGTTGCACTTGTTGCACTTGCAATTTGTGACTGGTCCAGGTGCTAGACAACCTCTTTGAGGCTCTCTCCCCTATGAAAAGTTGGGCCAGGTGAACTTTGGACGTCACTTCTAATTTGGGGTGTTCAATGATTTAATACTGAAAATTTTAAACTAACTCCCTATAAGTATTTAATTTATGGATTGTTTTTTCCATGCAAAATTCCATGCAAAGATTAGTTACCTAATTCAGTACCATATACCAAACTTTCTGAAGGTTGGAGGATCTCAGGTTATGTAGTATCATACAGGACTAAACTGTGATCACAATTCAGACTGCAAAAATAGACATTATGCAGATCACAATCAATCCAGATGGTAAGAATGCCTCACGTTGCTCTGAGAGGACACCTCAAAAATCCAAAATATCAGTACATTTAAACATCTCTACAATGGTGAGTTGTCATCTCAGTTGACTTGCAGCTTTCATCACCCATGGACACAAAAAAGAAAACTGATATTTTCCCCCTCAATTCTCCATTAAAAACGTCATACAGAAATTACATTTTCTGTACTGTTGGAAGGGCTTGTTTAAAGTGACACATTGATAAAAATAAATGTACACCTTTGTTTTCAGGAAGAATATGAACTAACTTTCCCTACATGTCAAATAATTTATTCCACCTAGACCACAAGTCAACTGGAAGCCATGCACAATATTAACCTGTTTCTAATATTCAGCAGTTCCAGCAAAAGATTGAATATTTCAGGGCTTTGGGACCCTAAGCCTATTCTACTTCCCTCTAGGTATGTTTTTCACTGTCACTCTCAGGCAGAAGCATTTAGCCAAAAGGCCCATGCTTGTAATAGTGAACTAGTTGTGCTAACATTGCCTGTTAAAACAGGAAGAATACTGATGGCATCAGTTATCAAACAGTTAATGGTTATTACGCTTGCCATCTTATTATACTGAGTAGGGCAAACAGAAGCATCCTTATGGAAAGGACTTGTACTATTTTCTTCCTTGAGCTCCCTGCAAGGGTTCTGAAGAGCAAGACAACCAACTGAACTACAAGTTAGTTAGCATGTTCAGATCTCCAAAAAGGAGGTTATTAAAACCTCCCACTTCTCTTCCTCTATACAATAGCTACATGATAAAATCTTTCTTTGATGGCTTAGGAGAAGCAATTTAAAGCAAAATTTCTCTTCTCCTACATGTCAGAGAATCCCTGACCCAATGTCCTCCTCAAAGAGAAAAAGGAAAATTGCCAATTTCTCTGTTGAACTGCAATCTGGACTGGGTAGCTTTTTGTTAAAAAAACAACCCCAGAACTGTGAAAAGTCTAGGTACCTAGGAACAAAGTTATTACAGCAGACTGGCCCCACAAATACATTAAAGAGAAGAGATATATGAATTAGCTCTCCCAGATGTAACTTGCTAGTCTATGTTAGCCCAGAGTTTTATAAACTGAAAATGAGTTTCAGGCTCCATGGTACAGTCATCTAGGTGATACAATCCATACAGCAACGTGTCAGTCCTTAGAGCCAAACACTGTGACTGCTTTTCAGTCACAAACCACAAACCTTTGGGGAACATTTGAAGACTACAACACATTAAGTGTAATTGAGGATGTGGTTGTGAGCCTAAAACATAAAAAGGAATGATAATGGGATTTCCTGTCCAACTGCTTCTGTTCATTAACAAGCTATGCACTGGGAGAATTAGCAGGCACCAAGCACAGTGTGGAACATTCAGACTCCACTGAGGCCACAGCCCTGCAAACATCTGAAGCAGAGAGATAACACTCACTTCACAAAATATTGGCTGAAGGTTGAACTCTTCCATTCTGCACCACCTATTGATGCAGAAGAACAAACACCTGTGAACTGAGCAGGTAACAAGCAACAATGACCATCATGGAAGGCTGACCAGTAATCCTCACTGACCTTGTGAATGTACCTGCTATGAGGCAGATTCCTCCATCAAACTGAAAAGCAGTAGAACTAGACACTTCTCAAAGAGTTCAGATGAATCAAGATACTACTTAGTATGCTATGTGAGACAAATGCCCTCTCCTGTATGTCCAAGGTTCAAGGAAAGTACAAAATTTACCTCAAATACTACCACATATGCACAAAATGCTTTCTTATGCATATAGAAATTGAAGTTAAAGTTGTGAAACCCAAAGTGTGAGCCTTGAAAAATCTACCAAGTGAATGCAAGAGGAATAGCATGAACATCAGAAACTGCAGAATGTACTTGAATGTACATACAGAAATCCCTTGGTCACTAAAAACTGACTGGGAAGTTGTATCATGCCATTTTTAAAAATCTAGAGTCAACTGATGATTATTTCGGTATCTCTGGATAAAGAAAGATACCAGAACTCCAGCAAATCCCCTCTTCTGAAGTAGAATGATTCAACTTCAGGATCTAGCTTTACCTTGAGCAATTTGGATTATTTCACACAGTAAAATGTACCTTAACATACTCATCACTTTTGCGTTCTGGCAGATCAAGTATTGCTTATGGCAGGGTGAATCACAGGGAACATACTAGTTTTCCACACCCTTCTCAGCTTGAGGGAATCTTATTAACTGTATTTCCTCTCTTTAACAGTGAAATGTTTTGTAAAATCCTCAAAGTTTCAAATTAATATCAAGTGTTGCATTTGATATCACAGAAGTTAGGTAAGTTTGACAGTTTTAAAGATCAGGGGAAAATAAAAAGGTATAATTTTTTTATTATTATCACTCATCATTACACAAATGATGACATTACAAAGTGACTTACTTCTCCAGAGGGGACCAGTCTCCATCAGATAAGGGGTAATGGTCCTTCGAATGATAAATCAAAGATTCTTTTTGTTCTTCACCCTTTGGTGATGAATTTGAGGATCCTCTGTGGAGACACATAAGACATTAAGTCAGCTATAAGAAATCTGTGTTACTAATTCAGTAAAAGAAATTACATAGATGCTATTAAAAAAATCTAAGAGCAAAAGTAAGGAGTGTACAGCTTAAAGGATTTGTTGTTTGCAAGACACCTTCATGTAACTTTAAAAGTATTTTAAAGTGGATTTTACAATTACTGGAAAAGGTGAACTAGAAAGGTTAGGTTTGACAATGTGCATTTGACAAATTAAAATAGTAAGAAACCAGGGGTAGGTACTAGCATCAGAATTTACCCAAGAACTTACAGATAGACATCAACTAAAACAAGGAGATAAAATAATGCACTTTACTGAACAGTGGGATTTGTTTTGCACTGGGAATTCTACTCTATATCTTGATCAACTAACAGTAAGATCCATTGAACAGGCATACACCCTATTTTACACAGAAGTCCCCCTGAAATATTACCATCATAAAGTACTTCAGATCTTTTTACAGCTTTCTGAATTTAACTGAATAAATACCTATTCTCAGGACACAAGTAACTTGTCCGAGGTTAGATCAAGGGCATCATACCTATACAGTAGATAAGAATACACGGAAGACATGCCTGGAATAATTTCAGTGCAAAATGCAATAGAAATTATTTTAAGCTATTATTATGAAAGAAAAAACTATTTTTATTCCAGTGCACAGTTGCACTGGATTTGTTTTGGAACGCTAATACTCATTTCTCTTATGGAGAAAAGAAAATATTTTGCTATTATCAAATGTGTAAATATTTAGAATTTGCATGCCTACTCAATTAGACACTAAGCAGTTACAGTCATCTACTTCATTTGCACAAGCCTTTCATTCAGAAGACAGTCTAGGTTATGGTAAATGCTGAACTCTAAAAATATCTTTTTAGCTCTACTTCTTATTCCACAGCAGTATTCTTATGGAATCTGATGATGCCGCTTGACTTTAAGATGAGAACTGCAGAGACTGTACATCCTTTGTATTCATAAACTAAGTTAAGTGTGACTGAAATATGTTTCATATTATCATTGTTGGCAGTACTAAAAAAAAAAAAAAATCAAACTTAACTGATAAGTGGATGAACACAAAAGTTAAAAATCTGAACGCAAAGATTATTGAAAATACAAGGGGAAAATCAGTATGCATCAACTTGCATGCACTATCAACTCTAAGCTATTTATTTTGCAATGTTTATAAATACCACTGTCACTTCTTGTCACAGTTGCCCACTTTACATATAGTCTAAATATTAAATATGTAAGATTTCAGAGACAGATAATCACTTTAACCCCTTAACACCCTTAGAACTGGAGAAATAATGCCCCCTATTTCTAAGTTGTAATCTCAGTCTTCCTGGGTATTACTTTATGTAAGTCTAGCACTACTAACATATCTAAATCATAGCTAGAAAAGACAAAGCACATATTTTGAAAAAAGCTGATAAACACTTGGTAATAAGATTTTCCCAAGAAACAGGAAACATCTTGTTTTCTGCTATATAAAAACAAAAAGATAAGACATTATATACTGGCACCTGTGACTGGATTTTTGACCTTCCTGTTAAAACATCAGCCTCCCTTTTCCTTTCTTAGTTTCACTTTGAAATCTGAAACTATGCCTAAGAACAGTTGAGTTTCTAATTTCTTACCTTTCTTCCTTTTCAGAGCCACACATTTATAACTAAAAAAAACCAAAAAACCAGAAAACAACCAACCAAAACACCATAATCTCAAACAAATCTACTCATTCCACCTTGCATCCTCACAGGGTTTGAAAAGAAAACTTATGAATGCTTTTTCACAACCCTATCTTTAGCTGGTAAGAAAACAATGCCTACTGCATGCTTATTGCAAGGCATTTTATTTCCTACCCTGGTAGCCCACTGAAATGAGTGTATGTAAACTTGACTAAAAACTGACCAAGAGTCACAAGCCTGATGTATTTGGGCCTTCGCCATTACAATGTTTTTTGTTTCAATCCTGCATTTACCAGCTCTTCACAAGAAAACACCGTTCTTTTACAAGATCATCTTTTTCACTTTAAAATACCCTGTCTGATAATGTATTTCTACTGCTTTTTTTGCTTATACACGTTAAAAAAAAGTTTAGAAATAAAAAGCCTTGCCAAAATTTCATTCTAAAGGGGACAAAAAATAAAAACAGAGTAAACTTGATGAAAACACCATGGTCTGTTCAGCTATGACTAAACATTCAACATTTAGATAAAACACAGCAACATTTATTCACCTCTAGTCAAAATAAGAAAATTGCTAGAATAGCAATTTGAATCCTAAATACTGGATGAAAGCAGCCATTATTAACATGACATTTCTAAAAACTTCATATATTTGTAATGACACATTAAATAAAGAATAAACAATTATTGGGTCATATTTCCTCTCTTCCTGTACTTGACAGTTATTTTTATTTTTGATGGTTTTACTATGACAAATTTAATGTCTTAATAACTACATGCTAAAGACCGAGCAAAGGTCTTTTGTCAAACTGAAAAAAAAGGATAAAAATTTCAAACCAAACAAAATGTCAAGACTTAAACAGAGTAGTGAAATGACAATTCAGTGACATAAATATGACACTAATATAATAAGGCAAGTTAATTAAAAAAGCCACAGACACTCTAAAAAACACTTTAAAATTCGGATTTTGTTTGTTGTGTTTTACTGGTCATAGGTGTGATAACAGATTCCTGTTTTTTTGCTGAACTAACCTTTCAGTCTAGTACTGACCAAATTTAAGACTCCTTTGAAAATGCATACTGAAGGAGTTTTTTCAGTTATATTTTATTCTCTTACACCAAAACATTCTTGCAGTTCCCAGACCTGACCTTGAATTTATTCAGCCAGTATTACATTTAACAACAACACCGTCGAGTGAAAAACACCTAGCTTTCTTTAAAAGTCAAGTCCTGATGAGTAGGTTTTTCCTGGATTTGAAGCATTTATATGCTTGATAGCTTTCACCTATAACCTTAATCTTTCCTGTTACCCTATAGATCTCTTCAGCTTATTAGTATGTGCTACCACTTTAGCACAAGCTCCACTTTACTAAGTTTATCCACTTCAAAATACAGGATTGATTTCTTCCCTCCTTTTTTCCCCCCCTTCCTATTCACACACATATAAAGAATTCTCTTTACTAACATGAAGGGACATTCCTTTATATACTTTACAGTTGCCAAAGTAAACTACAGGTTACAGAGAAGCCAAATTCAGATGTGGTGTGTGCTACAGGCATTCCACACTGCAGTCTATCTAGAGGTTACCAAACACACCAGAAGATCCCTCTGCCTCATTAGAGAGATTACACTGAAACTCTCATCACTCACACAATAGAACATAACACTTCTTCACCAGAATGGGCTTAACTGCATTTCATGCTCATAAAAAAAAAATGGCCCAACTTTAAGGTGAATCTGTGAAGATGTGGAAGATACCTGTTTGGAGTTTTGTTTGTTTGCTTGAGGAAAGGCCTAGGCAGTGCCTAATACTTGCATGGAGGAAATGAACAAGCCACCTTTTAAATGTTCAGTGATAACAGTGAAAACAGCAAATCTATCTAAGAGCTTACCTTAGGGGCTGCACACTTTTCTCATCATCTGAGCTTATTTCCATTTCAAAAATGTCTTCAGTCCCAGCAGAAGAGATCTGATCTTCTTTCCTACTATCTTGTTTGTATTTCTTCCTTCTTCTTTTTTTCTTTTTCACAGAACCTGGGGTGAACACAGTCTCTGTTTCTCCAGAGTGTGGAATTTCTGAGTTTACACATGTCCTCTCATTTTCACCTGATTTCAAATGATTGTCAGTGTCTTTAAAAAACTGATCTTCAGTGGGTATTGGAGATGTTGCCAAATAAGCAGGAACTTTTTCCTAGGGGGGGAAAAGAAAAGCGCTATTTTTTCCACTTTGTTTTGTCCAGACAGGGTAGTTGTCAGCTACAGATTAACCCTTATATTTAGACACAAAGCCATACAGATGCCCAATGGTATGAAGCTGATATCTAGAAAGGAACCAAGATCACCAAGAGTGATTACAAGAAGTTCAAAAAATGCATTAGTATTCTTACAGTTTTCAGACACAAACAACTGATTTTGCCAGCAAAGCAAATACCCAGTCAGTGGAATGTTTTTGAAGTTGTCTGCCCTGAGCAGGCCAGTTCCATGCTTATTAAATGTGTTAATAAAAGAAGGGTAATTAAATCCACTGCTGTTTATTTTGAAACAGATTCATAGGAAGGTATAGGTTGAAAGAGACATCTGGACACCATCTGGTCCAATCTTCTATCACAAGCAAGGTCTCAGGTTAGGTCATCCAGGGCCTTGTCAAGCCAAAGGTTGAGTATTTCTAGTGATAGAGGGAGTCTATCACTTTTCTAAGCAACCTATTTCTGTGCTATACTGCTTTTGTACAGAAGGATTTTCTTTTTATCTAGCCGGTATTTTCCCCGTGCCCTTTGCCCCACCTTACAACTAGACAGCCTTGTGAAGAGAGTGTCTCTGTCTGTTCTGTAACTATCTTGTAGGTACTGCAAGACTGTGGTTAGATTTCTCTGATTCCTCTCTAGGCTCAGTAGAACAAGTTCCAGCAACTTTTTTTTTTCTATTTCAATTTCACCAGCCCCCAACCGTGCTCTCTCCAATTTTCCATGTCCCTCCTGAACTGGGAATGCCAAAACTGTGTTCCAGATTTGATCTAACGTACACCAGGCAGGTGTACCCCACCAGAGCAGAATAACCCCACATCCCTCCACCTGCTGCTGTCCTACTGCTGATGCTACCTGGGACACATCTGCCATCACTGCAGCCAGGACATGCTGCTGGCCTGGTGATGCAGAGCTGCACTTCACCCAGTCAGATCCCAGCCTGCACTGCTGTGTGTGCCAGTCCACACTTCCAGTCCCTATGGGAGACTGCACGTGCATCTTGGTTAAACCTTGGTGTGAATCTTGTTGGTGCAGTCTCCCAGCCTGCCAAACTGGCTCTCTGTGGTGGCTCTCTTCCTGACATGTCTACCTCTCCTCTCAGTTCGGTGTTACCCACAAAATTGGTGAAGGTGCCTTCAGTCATGTCATACATGTCAGACATTATTTATGTACAGTATCCTTCAAAAAGAAAAAGTCACCTATAATTTACTCACCTTAACACCAACATAAAACCAACCAACCCTCCATTAAATGACAACCCACTGCTCTTTGAAGGAAAAGCTTTAGCTATGGACTGCCTGAGGTTTATTTACACTGTAACAAGAAACTGAAAAGACATTGACACCTAGTCTGAAAGAAACACGCTGTGAAGGGACAAAGACAGGGTGGAAGAAAAGCAGAAGAGAATGGAATTTGCATAGTGAAGAGAAAAAGTTACAGAACTCCATTTTTAGCAAATAGAACTAACTACAAGACATCTGTTATTTTACTGGACTCTTGTGCAGAAGGTTAGTCAGGAAAACTGATGAGATACAGGCAGAGCACTGATACTACTTTTGTTGTGCTCAGTCTTATCTGCTATTTAATACTAAATTCAAATTTTCATTGAATTAAGAATTACAGAACAAACTTTGTTCCACTGGCTGTAAAGTAGAGTGAAGAAGAGAAAGGAGAACAAAATACAAAACTGATGACACACAGATTTTGCACTGTGAAAAACTTTGAAATAAAATGCTAGCACCTAAACTAAATATTCTACACAATCAGTGATAAACAATCAAGAATAACAAAATAAATAAATAAAACACTCCAGAAAATCTAAAAGAAGACTGGCTGGAAAATTGTCCTGATTTACATGGATTGAGGTGAGTGGTATTACTTCTGAATGTCAAGATGTGGAAAATGCAAAGACTGAGTTCTTAAAGTATCCTTCTGAATCTCCTCCAAAGGGGGGGAAAAAAAATAAAAAAAAATCAATGAGATGTTTATGATTTATCCCTTAAGCACAGCTTCAAGAGGCCAACTAAGATGCTGACCAGTTGCAGGGAAAAAAATGCCTAAAACCAGTAAAAATAACTCAGTTTTGCTTTGTAGCAAACTTGATCTATACACTCAGCATGGATTACCAGCTTTCAAGAATACATTATACACAGATAAGGCACTCTTGTTATAAATCAAAATGTACTATGTAAGCACAATAGCTCCTTCAAAACACTGTACTGGGGATGCACGCAGTGGTTAACACCCTTGCTTTCCAAAAGTCATGAGACTGATCAGTTCCCATCAATGTCTGAAACAGCCTAGATCTGTAAAAAACTACTTTCAGTTTTTATTTTAATCACGGTGTATTAAAACACAGAACGCAACTTTCCTTTTGCTTAGGTGTTACGAATCCCAAGCTGTCCTTTGGGGTCTTAATGCTTATTTTCTCCTTCCACTTTAAATTGTATTTAACTCTTTTCAACATGACAGCTTCCCCTGATCCCTCACAGTAAACAAGCAGCACACCCTAAACTAAAATCTGCATCAGTCTCATTTCCTTGAAAGACTGATTTGTAATAACAAGAGGAAATTAACACTTTTTATTTTAGTTCTCTGAGACAAATTTTTTTCCCCTCTTCTGACTATTTTTCATTAAACTTTTTGGACTCTTGTATTTAGAACTTTCCTTCAAACTTGCTGAAAAATGCCAACAGACTCAAAAGCAATCAAAAGCAACGCTCAGGAGTGACCAACGTGATCATTTAGCTCCCATATCCTTAGAAAATCAGAGTAAAAATGAACCATTATTCCTGTTCTTCAGAGGCTCATTAGCTTCCAGTTGCAAAAGATTCTTGGGAAATAAATTCTCAAGTCAAAGAAGACACTGTTACCTGGCAAAAGTTTCATAAATAAAATTGTGAAAAACTAAAATTTGTAAGGCAAATTAAAAATATGCCCAAAAAATAGACTATCTTTATTAGTAGAGGCACAAGCTTTAATAACTTGAAACAAAAACTATTGTAAGACACTGCAATCAGTATAACTGCAGTCAACAAAAATGACTAAAGCAAACAAAAAAAAATACTTCAGCACATATCCTAAATAATGCTCTAATTAATGAAAATAATTAGTTAGTTTATTATTACTGGCAGCAAAATTGCACAAAGCATCAAGCATCTTGGCAGCATATGAGAGAGATGCCAAGATTCAGTTACAGAAAATCTAGCTTTCACAGAATAAGGATATTGACAACACTGCATGAAGCACTTTTAACCCACTACTGTGTTATTACTACATTGCAGCCATCAAGAAGCAAAAGTCCTTACATTTTCCTCCTCAGTTTCTTGCACAAAGAAAGCTTCTCCATTGTCACCCAATTTCATATGAAGATCAACAGCATCGCCATTAATTTCTATATCAATCTGTGGAAAGAGACAATTTATTGTAAGTAATTCATTGTGGGGAAAGTGCTGACCTCATGGTCACTTAGCTCTGAGAATAAACTTGGTTTCACTATATAATGGTGTCCCTTTCTCCTCTCTTTCTAACACAAGTCTGTCATAATGGTCTTTAGTGTGTTCACCTGCAAAATACATCACGCTCTTGGCAGAGAGCCTAACACCCACAAGAAAAAGAAGAAAAAAATAAACTTTATATAAAGACGGGATCTTGTTCAAGCAATTATTGATATAGTCTTTATTTCATGGAAGAATGACTGAGACTATTCAGATGTTTAAATCTCAATCTGAATTGAGGCCTGGTCTGAATCTGAATCCTGAACACCAGAAGTTCTACCTGGAAGACTCCTGGAGACAGGCTCTGTCCAAAGTGGTAAGAGACTTGCTACAGTTATTTCTACAACTCAAGTTAGTGTTTCAGATTTTCCTGCTCATGAGTTCATGGGGGGGTTTGACATTGGACCACAACCCTTGTGCAACTACAGTGTTTTTGTCAGAGAATAATGTTTTTATTGTGCTAAAAAGGTACTTTTTAGCCAAGAAAATCCAGTCATAGGAGATGATAAATTAGGTAAATAACCAAACATGCATGGGGACTATACCTAAATCCTTAAGACAACTACTTTTCTTCTTCTCCACAAAAAAAAAAAAAACCAAAAAAACCCCAAAAAACCTCACCTTTTCTTTACTGCTGGTTTAGACATACAACTATCTCTAAGTTTAGTACCTATACCTCACACTGGTTTCTGGAGACCTCCTTATATACCTGAAGCTGAAGCACAGATAGGCATACTTTGTGTTCCCACACATCTTGGGACTATAAATTGATCTTGGCCTCATAACATGCCAGAGAAAAATGCATCCACAATGCAGTAACAAACACTCAACTGACTATTGAGAGAACTGTGTGAATAGTAACTCCCAGGATGGAAGAAACAAGGTGCAGCAGTCATCTACACAAGCAAAAGCTGAGAATTACACTAACAGTCTAGTACAGCAGGTACCAAGAGTAGATGCTTCTACTATTCAATAGCCTTTTAGAGATACCCAGAAGCTGAAAACCTCTCAAATTTGGCTCAGCTACTCAGAAGTGTACAAAGACATTTAACAAATTCGAATTTCAGACCACTCCTGTTGTAAGCATATCTCGTTTGCCTAGATGTCAGAAAAAGTACAGCTATACGTCATCTTTTGTACCCAGTTGAAAACTGCAATGTAATCTGTTACAAAATTGTTAAGGTAAATAAATTCTTTGTCATCAGCAAGCTTGTTAAAATAAACACTAACAAGTGAGAAATCAAAAAAATAAACAAAAAACCCTGCTACTCAGCTGCGTTACTATGACAAACATACAACTTTAATGCATGTAACTCTAGCAATTGACAAGTAAGCAAAAAATGCCCTAACTGCTCTTTCAGTTTCACTTTATTCTCTTTTTACAACCGAAATATAAAGATAGGGGTAGCTTCCTGCAATAACCATTTACTGCTTAAAAAGGCAGAATATAATCCTGAGGGTTTAATGTGCTGCTTGAATCAATTTGTCTTTTGGTAGCACACTCACATGTCATACACAGCATTCTTTACTGATAGTAAAGTCCCTCTTCAACAGCTCCATTTTTCAGCCAACCCAATCCATCTCACTCTCATGGCATGATTAATAAAGCCTATGAAAAGAGGCTGGAAGGACAATCTGCTTGGGTAGCACTACCTTCTCAGAATGGCTGGACAGGAAATTGTACCAGGTTTTCTTTCAAACACACCCACACAGAAATGAAGCTTCAGTCTCAGTTTTCACTTGCTTGTGGATGTTAATAACTACATTTTCCACTGCAAATCAGCCTTGAACACAACTAACAAGAAGCAATATTTATAACAGGTCACCAACACTTAACATATGCTCTGTTTGTCCTTCAGACATTCCAAAAAGAGTTGCTTACATCAGGGATCAGTTAAATAGCATTAAGCATTTCTTTCCCAGCATACTTGGATAAGTAAATAAATAGCTCCACGTAAACATTTTTAAACTGTGAAGTCTATATATTAATATTTTCTTTTTGCATAGGCCCAGAGCTGTCACAGTTTTTCTTTCACAGCATTTTTCCAGAGTCCTTAGATTACCACAAGAAGTTCTGTTTTGCATTCCACAACTACCACCCTGTACAGCATTTAAGAGCAACTGTTCTGGACTAAACCAGTCTGCTTACTGGGAATACGGGGAGCTGAGGAAGGGAAGGAAAAAGGAAAAAAGAAATGCACAGGTACTCAAAACTTTGTTTTGACCCACTTCTGAACTTACCACTTTCTCTTTAGAGCGCAATACACCAAGCTTCCCAAATCGGACATGGAAAGGAGAACACTGGTATGTCCCATCCTGCTGCCGGACTACAATGACATCGATGCATCCTGAAAGGGTTGCCTGATTAATGCCTTTGTACAGCTCCTTCACAGTAACCAGGACTTGTCCTGCAAGTTGCCCCACGTAGTTCATAGTCTGAAACTAAGGGAAAGAAAGAAAGAAAAAAAAAAAAGGAAAGTAAATTTAAAACACAATAGGTTTTTGAAATGTATTTTTAAAAAACATTTAAATAGATGTGCTATGCCATTTATCAATTACTTTATCGTAACAAGCTTTACACAAGGTTTTCAAGAATCAACAGAACTTTGAGGCAATCCTTGCATTACTAAAAGTACCCAGAGTTATAAAACCTATTCCTAATGCTCTATCATCTTGAATCCATGACTAATTAAATACTTCAAAGAAAATCTTGAAGCATGTCATTTTTAGATCTCAAAGCCTAAATTTAAGTGATGCTAATAACTCAGATAAGCTAAAAAGAAAAATTCATTCTCCTGAGGACTGCCTATTTAATACAACCGGATCCTATATCGGAAAAGGAGATAATTGTACATAAGGATGCAAAAAAATAATTTCATGTCAGGAAAAAGTATGCAGAACATACTGCATGTAACTCTTCCTTTACAGCCCTGTACTTCAAAAATGGCTGAGTCATCTTAGAGAAATTATAAAAGTACATAATGGGAGAAAAGAGACATACACATTAAGAAGATTATGCTACAGCCAAATAGGATAAAGAGCACAGAATCACTTTTTGAAAATTCTGCCTAAGCCATTAAAAATACTTAGGTAAGTGACTGAATTCTGAATGACTGCAAGCCTTTCAGACTAAGAACACTATTTGAACTATGACTCCCAATAAGAAATTAAAGTCCAAGGATTTCTCAGAACATCTGAACTTTAACAGAAAGAGGAGGGAAAACTAGTGAAAATGTTCTGATAGAAACCTAAGTCCAATTCTTCCTCATTCTACCATCTCCTGCCTCCCACCCAAAAGTCTGCTACAAGCTCACTTCAAAAACATCCAAGCAACTGCAGCTGCTGAAGTTAAGGATATTTAGGAGAACAAAGAACCACTGCCAACAAGCAAAACCCACAACACTGAACACACAAAAGAGCCTAAATTTTTTTTTTAAAAATCTATTTTGGGATATTATTTCTAGACAAAATCTACAATTATTTTTTTTCTATTTGCATTTCTATTTTTATTAGTCATTGAACAAGGTTTAGAATTTTTCTTAATATCTCTAAACAAAATTGTACTGTGTTACAACAGTTCTTCCTACTGATACTGCTTTATTGTCTATATAATTCATCAGTTATTTCTCTTTTGAGCCTCCAAATTCTTCCTTACAGTAACACAGGGTACCTTACACTCACCCAAAAGTGACCACTTTTGTGGCATCTATATACTGACGTAATTGTAAACAGGCAAGAAATCTAAAACAACTTTCACACTTACAGCAGCTATGGAAACATTTTTCTCCATCTCAGGCTTCTCATACATTATCAAATCATATTAAAATTTAAAAAAATAATTCCTTCCTCTTCACAAGACTTACAAAGGAAGGTGGAGGGTTTCCTATACAGATTTAAAACAATCTTGAAATTATCCACAGAATTACTATGCTAGGTAACATGCTAAAGAATTTTTTTTTCCTGTAGCCTGTTGATGAAGACAAAAAGAACAGACTGTCATTGAGTGAGTAATGAGATTAGGAGGATGGACTCTATCAACATTAGTCATTAATTCAATTTCATCTGTAAGTAGCTTCACATACAACTATAAAACTGATTGCTTGATCGTGAACAGTTCATCCCTGCTAAAGAGGGAAGGTCTCACTTCAACCTTTCCTCGTATGACCCTCTTAATGAGCTGATTTAGCTCTCTGAAACAGCTGGCAAAAGTCTACTTTTTTGTTGTTGTTTGTTTCGCTGGGTTGTTAGTAAATTAGATTAGATCATTAAGCAGAACATGACAAACACCTGAGTCATAAGGTGCTGAGCAGCACCAGAGAGCTAGAGAAAATAAAAAAAGAGGCAGGGAACTGAACATCACTTTGACAAGTGAGATATTTGCTTCATCTCATGGAACTGTAACTCAAGACAGAGAGGATACAGTATCTCTGCTTTCCTGTTGAAGCAATTAATCTTCACCTAATATGACAGCCATGTTTAAACTCAATCCCATGGAAAAAAAAATCTTTAATGCATAATCATTATCATTCATGGCTCTACCCTGGCCACTTCCAAGAGCTGTCCACAGTATCAGCTTAGAAAGAAAAGCTGATTTTGTGTCACCAAGGAGACTGAGTTTGTTAAATGAAATGTTTGACACAATCAGGAATAAAAGTCTTTAACAGGATCTCCATTCCATATACTTCATTTCAGTGAACAGGACTTGAGAAGTGGGCATTAGCAATCTACGATTTAAGCACTGACTTCTTAAAAGATCAAAATTTCACACCTTCTGGTAAGTACTGAGTTCAGATGATAAATAATCTAGTTTTTCTCACAGACATGCTAACTTGACCATAGACATTCACCACACAACCCACACAAGACCAAGCTTTTCTGTAGCAAGAATATCCTGTAGCAATGTTATCTCTTCTCCAGGTATCAGTTTCATTTCTGTCGCTCACAGCACAGCCACTTTTATGAACATACACTGAACAACCTCTTGAACATTTTGAAGTTCATAGCTGGTTCATTCTTACACGTGGAAAAGTTATGAACTTTTGTACCTACTGAGTATTAAAAACATTGCTTATAAGGAAAGTAGCTTTTTATGACCCAAGTCTTAATGTAAACGTTGTTTTGTACATTGCAAGTAAACTAAACTAGATAAAGGTAATAAACTAATGCACATTATTGCTTACCAGACTGCAGTTCAGCTCTTAACATAATGGTGCACCTTGCAAGATAAACATGTTATATAAGAAGGTTCAAACTGAAGCAAGAAAATGATCAAATGGAAATGCAGTGTCACTACATACCTGAGAAACAGGTCATTTTATCTTAAATGTCAGTAAAAGCTTAGCTGAGAGATTTTAAATTTGTGGGTTAGGATTTGGTTTGAGCTTTGTTTGGGTTTGTTTGTTTTCCTTAAATGTTACTGTATATTGTTCGAAAACTTGTGGCAAACAGTACAGAATCAGACTACAGTAAGAATGGAACAGTATAAAATATTATTGTGTTAATTTTTGCAAATGCAATAGAAATATCCTGATCATGGCATAACCAGTAAAACAAATTATTTCCTCGAAAATACTCTTTATTTCATGCTTAGTAAACATTTCTTAAAAGTCATTGCCTTGAAAGCAGAGAGCAGTATGCCTTCCTAACCTCCTGTAAGAACCTAAAAAGCATGCTGATTGCCAGTTTGGTAATTCAGGATAAAAGCCTGATGGAAAAGACCAGCTAAGAAAGGCAAGGCAGTAATACTTCACAGTACTGTTTAGCTTTTAAGTTGTATTTCTTTTGATATCCAGAATCTATACATTGCCTGATGCAGTGAATTCCAGAACTCTGCCTAAAAACTGAGTTTAATGCAGCTCACTACTACTTACTCTTCTTAGACAGCAAATTAAAAGGCTATGAATACCTGAGGTTTGGTATGAATACCAAAGCAGAAACATTCTTTGTGACTTCTGAGGCTCCAGAGAGACCGATTTTTAAATATTTATGCAATACTACCTAGTTTGCAAAAATTCTTACAGCTGGATAATGTTAATACCATTAAGCTAAGTGCAACTGAAATTGGAATGGGGGAAAGAATCTCTATGTCATATCATGAAAATATTTTTTTTTCTGGCCAGAAGCCATTGCACTGCCAAAAGCAGAAACTGAAACTGATTTGGTTTTTTAACCTTCTTTTTCCAAGAGAGCACAAAAGTAAATACAAAATAAGGAAAAGTATCTACTTCAGAAGTTCAAAAACTAAAATGCTGTACCTCCACTTATAAAATACTCACATCAGTGCAACTAAAATTAACCCTGAATATGCTGTTTGACTTCCTCATGTTACAGCAATGGCTCTCAGAAATAATAATTAAACAGTACTCCACCTCAGACTATCTGATATGCTTGATACGACAGACAACACAAATTTTCAAAACTCATTACCAGGAAATGCTTACATTAGCATAACCTGAGCAGGAGGTTTTTTGGGTAGGAATTATATCTCTGTACCATTAACAAAGATGTTATTTTAGCTATCACTAGACCAACATGTTTTCTTTAGGTTTTTTTTGGTGTGTTATTCAGTAATATCCATATAGAAGCGCAAGATATAATCAAAAGTCTGTCCACAATAGGTGTTTTCTGTGCATATGGAGAATCGCTTTACTAATGGTAAACTGCATTTTTTTGGTTCTTAATGTCACTTTTATACAAGTGCATCGATATGAACAAGTGCCTAGTTCAACAAGAGAAAAAGAAGACCACAAGTTGCTCAAAGGCAAGATATCAGATTGTTCTAGAGAGCTACAACTTTAGAGGGCATGAATATTAAGTTCCACTGAAATAAGAAGTTACTTAGAAGCAGATCTTAGCTTCCAGGAGAACAGATATTCATACATTCCATTTATTTTGAGAAACATTTAGAGGGTTAAAATACATCTAACGCCAAATGATGTAAACATCAAAGATGTTGTATTTGTTTCAAGAGATTAGGTAGAACAAAATAAAAAACATGCAGAGCAGTGGTTTACCTCAGTTTATCTCATTTTGCCTGTATTTGCATATATATAAATTTATGAGACAGAAGCTTTCCTTAAGCAGAGAAAATCTTTAGCAAGTATTTTACTGGTTTCTATTTTGTACCCTGGAAAAACTGGGGGGAAAATGACCCTGTCAAACAGGACCATTGTAGCAACAGATCTACTCAACAAAAACATCTTTGTTCCCAAATAAAGATTTCAATTGGGGGTTTAGGATTGCTCTTAGTAGTGTACAGAGCAATTATGGAACAAAAATGGGAATCAAAGTCTGTTGAATGCCTAATTAAAATCTTCCACATATATTAAATACAGGCGGTCAATTTTTATATATTTTAACTGTATTATAGGAAATTATATACCCATATTTAGCAATAAATCTGTCAAACTCACCAAGATTCCAGAAGGAACCTTTTCATGGGCAGCAACATCACTTCTATTTGAGTGATCTTCAAGAACATCCTTTTCTGAGTTATGCATCTCAGAAAACAGAAAACTAACTTTCCACAATACAGGTAAATGAAAAAATTACAGCCATAAGAAGATGTTGTAGCAGCATTTCTTCTCATAGAAGCAGAAGAACTGTGTAAACCTTCTGGTCTCTTAGAGGAAACTGCCTGGTATACATTCCCACACAGAATTGTGAGTAAAAAGGAAGTGCTTCTTTAAGAAAGCTCACACCGAAACTCCCTCACCAATAGGCTTTGCTTGACATGTCCCAGCCCCCTTGCACTCTCCCAGATAAGTAACAACATGGGCTGACTTTGCCATATGTTTGCACTGATAGGTGATGATCTTGGTTTGCATCATGTCACGTGACCACAGCTGAAGCTCCCACGAAAACAGGGATTTAGTTAATGATTCTCAAGCAAAGTCTACATTAGCTCACTTGGAGACTTTTCACCCACTATTGCAACTCCACCACTGGCAGCAGCACTCAAAGTCCTGGCTCAGCCCAAGTCAAGACTGCCTGCTGACACTCCATGTGCTGCTCCCTCTGCTGATGGCGTCACTGGGGCAGCCAGGCATGTTTGATACAGCAAATTTCTCAACATTTCAGGGTCTGCTATTTGCGAACTTTTCTCCCTCTTTCTTGAAATTTAAATTACATAACAATAGTAAAGAGACAACTGACGTGGTGTCAAGTTTACACCAAACCATACAAAACCATGCACAACAAGATGAACATTTGTTTTCCTGTGGAAATTTTCTTGCTTTCTTCAAACCGAATTGTAAGGCAGTATAATGCGTGTGGACAAAACATACAAGCTTTTTAAATAAGTAGCTCCATGACTCAGAATAAGAATTGATTTTTCATCTGAGGAATTCTGAAATGTCATTACTTATCTAAATAAAATAATGGATAGGTGAAATAACTTAAGGAAGAGAAGTAGTATAAGGAAGCAAAATTCTGTCCCAAAATGCAAGAGACATTGTCTGAAGACTATCAATATTCCCTTGACATAGAAAAGTTCTCACTACCCTAAACCCATGCTCCTCCTTCCCACCCTCATAGGGTTACTGTGTGTCTGCTCAGAAGACTGTGGAGGATTGCTTCTTGAATTACAACCTTAAAAAAATTATCCAGGACACTACTACTATTCCTCCTCTAAGTTTTGTAAATTCATGTAAAAGATTTTAATGCAAGGACAGTGAACCATATTATAGGATGCAGCCAAATAGCTTGTAGGTTTCCAAAATAATTAATGAACTCAAGTCCAAAACCATATCAGTGTCCATGACAAAATCCTAAATTGAGTGTTGGGATTGCTATGTCTGCAGTAAGGTTGCGATAAACTGCTACTATCTCTAAACCCTTTTCTATACATTGAATAAATTCATATTTCATCTGGCTCTTATAGGAAAAACTAATGGGTTTTTAAGCAAACATGACAAGTATTTTCACAGGATATTAAGAATTACTAGACGCACTCAATTTCTTCTTCCTTTTCATCCTTCCTTTATCCTGCACGTTCCATTAAAATACAGAATAAAACATATAGTTATGAGCAAAATGGAAGCAAAATTCATAAGCCAGTCCTTCTTTTCAGACACTATTAACTGCATTTTATGCTGGGGTTTTTTTCTGTGATATCTGTACTATTTCAGTATCGTTCAGTATTTCAGAGGGACATTATTTTCTTCAAAGCTTATAAAAGTGTTTTAGACAACAGTGTTTCTAGAATACAGATACAATCGTGTCACTGCAGTAAGGTAATATTTAGGCAGGTAATAAGTTTTGTACATTTTGTTATTCCTCTTGTCTTTTATTTCTCATTATTAATAGGTTAAGTAAAACCTAATTCCTGCTCAGTAAGTTTAAGCACTATGTTATGTACTTACAAGTTGCAAAGGAAAATTAGCTTTTGTTTAGAAAAGCAAATACCTCAAATTTGGAAGTCTTAGAAGCAATGCTTTCCATGCAACCTTAATGAAGCTCTTTGGTGTAGGTAGGTTTTCCTGCAGTGTAGTCTCAGAAAGCACTTATGAGTTTTTTCACCAGACTCACACAAGGTAATAATGCTGACTAAGATCATTCATCATCCTATGTTCTTTCTCTGACCTGCTCTTTGTTGGTCTACACATTTTATACTGTTGCTCATTAGCCAAAATCCCTTATGGGAAGTGTGATTCTATTTTTAAATCACAGTTCTCTGCAGCAATCATCATAATATATTTGACTGCATTTCATTTAGTTTTACAGCATCTCAGAGATGCAGTATATTTTCACCTATGCAATGAAAAATTCAGAATGGATTAG
Organism: Toxostoma redivivum; assembly: GCA_013397375.1. NCBI lineage: Eukaryota > Metazoa > Chordata > Aves > Passeriformes > Mimidae > Toxostoma > Toxostoma redivivum. The sequence continues at coordinate 180,323 of VXBI01004268.1, forward strand.
AAATTACACATGCAGGGGGGCTTAGCACATTCAGAACTCAATTTTTCAGACTTTCCCTCTTTCTTTTACCTCTTTGCACATTGCCTCAATAAGCTACATTTGCAGTTGCAAATCAGATTTCTTTTTAATGACCATCTGGGATGTGTAAAAGTCTGACTGCCTGTGAAAATGACATTCAAGTGATTACTGGATTGTACTGTATAGGAACTGTAGAAAAAATGCCACCAAAAACCAGCTACGGGACATTTCCCCACCTTTCATCAGTGCATACCATTCTGAGTTCTGGAAGGAAGGAAGCACAAATCCTATAGTTTCTATCAGCACATAATCCCAATTCACTCAGAAATCAGAATAAATATGCCAAGACAAATGAATGGACCAAATCCTTCACCCAATTTACATATCCTAATAGAGACAGCAAGAGTGGGACAACCTTTGTTCATGTTCCAATTGTCTCCTTCACCCCACCTTGTCACACGTACGATTACTCACTATCAACCAAAAATAAAACACCAGAGCTCTCAACGTCAAGATGGGGTGTAACAGTTCTTAGTCTCACACCCCATCCTGACACTGGAAAAGGTCCTTTCTCCACAAGGTTCGACTCTGGTTCCAAAATTCCAACATTTCTTGATTTTCACACACTTTTACACTTTGCCTATTAGGGGCAATAAAAAAAGTAAAGGAGTTGCCATTCTCCTACACAGATCACGGAAATCAGACTGGGGATGAAAAGACTCTTCTGTACCCAAGTTCTTGGTCCCAGGCCTGGTCTGAAGCATCTGCTTACTGAGACTGGAAATAAAGCTCTGCTCATTCCAGATTGTGCTGAAACACATCCAGCACATCTCTGACACTTTTAAGTGCAAAAGTCTATCCATTCTCTATAGGAATGTTTAAACCTAATTCAAAGGTTATTAACTTTGCTAAAACAAAATAAACTTTGACATGACTAACAGAAAACACACTGAATGAAGATTATCTGCCTCAGATGCCTCCTGAAAGGGACATACAAATTTTCTAAAAGAAAATAGCTAGAGTTTTTCCTCTAGCAGAGTGGAAAAATACCATCAAGTGACACTTCTTATTAAAGAAAAATAATATACTTGCTAGGATTTTCCATACAAAAGCTGAAGGTGCCTAAAATATAACATGGAATGAAAATTTTCCATTTTAGCAAATTACATGCAACTAAAAAAGAAATTATGTTCAACAATGTTGAAAAATACTACTAGGCAGTACTACCTGTTTTTACCTGCAATTCCCAGCTGTCCAAAAACAAGAAGAAAAAAAAATAAAAAGTTCTATCACAAGTAATAACAGCAAGTACAAGAATTCAAGCAGCTAACAGAAGTTAGAAAAACACTAGTGATACAAAAGTAATGTATTGCTCACTAAACTGGTGGTTAAAAAATAAAATCAAATTAGTTTTGCCCCTATGATGCAACATGGCAAATTCCATGCCTTCAAGATCTCCTGTCAGGTGGAATCAAGAGCCATTCAAATCAAAACATTTTGCAGTGCAACTTAACTACCTTTTACCACTGGGGAAAAAATAGTAAGAAAGGAAATCCACAGTTTATTTGGAATTAGCGCTTTTGTAATTGTGTCAACAGTTTTATCTGTATGATCTGCTATGAATCATCTGATTTCAGTGTTACAGTAGCTGTCCTTGTATTAATTTGAGCATTTTCTTTTTTTTTTTAAAGTTATTCTTTTTTTATGTTTACAAAGGAACATCAGTGAGGACAAAGAATACTTTTAAGAGTTCATAAATTGAGTTTTACTGGCAAAATGAACAGTTCAACCAGTTCAAGTAAGTTACACATACACAAAATGTTCTTATGCATGTAGAGACCTTAACTTCTTTCAAGGTACTGGAAAAAGTAACTGGCTAATCCAAGAGTGCAGCCCTTTGGAATCTGCATGGGCATATCCCACACCACGCTTTGCCACACTCGACATATTTCCAGCAACACAGACTCTTGTAAGGCCACATCATCTTTGGCTGAACTTATTTCTGGACACCTAACACAGAAAACAATGTTTCTGAATAGAAATTCTATCCATCACATTTTTGGATGATATGAGAGAAAGCAGATGAAGCTTTTCCTGTATGTTTCTAGAAAGTACTAAGCATTTCCTTAATAAGGAATCCAGCAATCCCTTATCTTTGTTTTCTCCTTTTAACAACGTTTCTTTCCAGGTGCTGATCTGCCCCAGGTGTATTTAAATTTTCTTGCAACCTCCCAAGAAGTCAAAGCAAAAAAACACAGTCATGTGTGCACCCATGAAATCTATCTATATCTAATCTATCAGTGGTAAATGGTTTGGCTACATTTAGAATGGATACACAAATACAAGATTTGAGACTAGTACAGACCTTCAGGTTGACAAGAACAGAAATAATATTTATTCTAAGAAATACATATATGGAATACTTAAAGAGCTCTAAATATTGAGTATATAAACAAGATACCTTTTTTCCCACTTGATAAGATTCTCCATATTGTTGAACTCATGAACATATACCAAATAAAGCAATATCCTTAAATATAACTTGCATATAAGACTTGGCTGTATTACTAACAAGCGGCGTAAAATGCTAGTCTTAACAGAATTCCCACACAGAGGTATTTACATGAGATGTTGGGAAGAGAAAAATTAGATACAGCTGAACAAAGTGGCATATGCTTACTCTTTCAGCAAAGCCAGTCCACTGCATTATTGAGTTGTAATGACCACAGGAATCACATCTGTCTGAGGGATCTGCTCGCCCCTGGCACACAGCAGCGTGTCTGCACTGTCTACACAGGACACAACACACCTGTGAAGTGGCCTCACAGATTTCTTGTTTCTGTTAACAGGCATACTTTTTCCATCGGGGAATGAATGGCTTTAAGTCACCACTAAGTACTTTTCTTCTTTCAGTCACTGTATTTCACTTCACATCACAAACTAAATTCTAGTTAGCCGAGGGAGAGTCAATTACTTCCATTTCTAATGGAATTGCAGCTACAATTCATTATCTGAAGCACTCATTTGAAAGAATTTTGAAAAGAATCCTTTACACATTTCCTTTAAAAGGTTTTTCATAACCATCAATTCAGAAGTGGTGTATTTCCTGAGGAGACAGTTATGCAGTCTAAAAAAAGACAAGTAAACCTAGAGACACAGACTAAGACCAGCTTAGCTGGCTTCAGCCACATACACTAACAGAAATATGTCACCTAGTACACTGCAGACTTTTCTATTATTACTTTGCATATTTACATTTCTGGTATTCAACTTCAGCGCTTTGGATAAAGAAATGGGCCGATTCACCAGCTAAAAATCTCATCTGTTCACTCAGTGCATATAGAAGCAATGAGGAAGTGTCCCTTAGTCTTGGGAAAATGAGTGACTCAGGACAACTTCTGACAACTAAAGTCAAATTACGTTAGTGCAAACCTGAAATAAACAGATTTAGCTAGGAAGGGGAAGCTAGCATCCTTTCTTTCAGAATTCCCTCGAAATATAAATTCAAGGAAAAAAAACCTCCAAAAAGTGTGCTAAAGCTTTGTCCTCAAGCAGAAAGACAATCTGACTTGACTGAGCATGACAGTTTCATATTAAATCAGTCTGCCTGCCCAAACTGAAATGCAAGCGCTAATGTAACAACCAAGATGAGAGAACAGCTAGGCAGATTAAATTAATTTTAAGCGCCACATTCTTTGCAAAAGCAGCAACATTTTTACTATGCTTGAAGAGGATAATTCTATTTATAATTAAAAAAAAAAAAAAACCCTCTGCAACAATATGTCCAGGGATGACATCTTTGTATTACTGTACCTTAAACTGTAACTTCAACAAGATCATAAAGAACATTCTCCAGATACAAAAATCACTGAGATATGGTTTGCCACATTGCTATTTTCTCAGAATGTGCCCAGTAGGGATGAAGACATCTAATATATACACTTTAGAGTTGCATTTGATCACAAATGTATCACACACTGTTGTGTATAAGCCTGAAAGCTTCTTCACTTGTGGATATCTGTAACATACAGCACTGAATCTCACACCAGAAAGTGTCCTTTCATCCCTTTTCAGAAGTTACGTGGAACGTATTGCTAAATCATTATATAATCAATGATTCAAAGTTAATTCATATATAATCCAAAGCTTATTTTAAAAAAATCCAATTTGTCAGAAATCCTAACTTAAGCACAGATTCTGTGTTCACATAAAGACTATGAGAAACTGGTTTCCTATATGCTGTGATCCTGCACTAAATATGTATATGGGAAATAAGAAAATTGTGATCTAGACTAGTAACCGTGTGACCATTTCCCAGGAAAAAAAGCAACAACTGCAACTAATTTAACCTCTGGCTTTGACAAAGGTTCCCAAAGTGGCTTTGAACAAAATCCTTTCACCTCTATCTGATCTAGGTTGCAAATTCTCTGAGGCAGAGACCAAGTCATAAAGCATGCAATGCAAAAAAGGGCTGCTGGGGCCTCAAGGTACATAAGCAAGTGTCAAGTGCCCTAAGTGCAGTTTGGATCTCTCCTTAACTGATCAAGACTTTACACCAGGGGAAGGAAATGCTAGAGAGAAGGGATTTAAAATTCACTGAGCTGAAACATTTTACGTGGAGGTCTTCCAAGTAAACAATAACAAAGAATTACACTTACTTTTGCAACAACCCAAAATATTAAGTTCCAAGAAGAAGTATTAAGTATCAAGAATAAGTTCAAATACCATCTCTGTTACAGGCCACTAAAAAAATCAAACTTTCTGATATGCTTAACTGAAAAGTTATGATACGAGCTTAAAAATCAATATTGCTGACAAGAGTCATTCAGCACTGTCCTAGTTATTCCTATTGCAACTAAGAATAACACCAGATAATACAGCATTTCAAAGTTCCTGGCATCCTGGGATCACTTAGAAACCTTTTAACTTCACCCTATCAGTTTAACAGTCCATTATATAACAGTAATATATTTTTACAGAGCACCTCACTTTACATCACTCAAGTAAAGAGATCTTCCTTGATTTTTGTACGGAATGGCAAAACTCTTTACATTCTTGTATGTTCTGGGATGCAAAGGAACTATAGAAGGGGCTAGAAGAGAAGACACAACTTTTGGCCCTGGCTGGAGCTAGCTGCCTAGTATGTATACAAAAAAAATTGGTTATGTATCCACAAAGTGACAGACATCCCTACGCTTAAAAAAAAAAAAAAGAGGATGCATTTCGTGACTTATGACTTTTCATTACACCTAATGAATACCTGTACATTCTCAAAATGTACATAATGCTACAATTTTTTTCCTATTTTGCAAACATTTGAGCACTTGCTCAATATGCAAAATTGTCCCAAGAAATGCTTGTGAAGTACAAAAACCCCAACTGAAACCAAAGAAAACCAGAACAGACCCCAAAGAGTTGTACTTCAGTGGTGTTTGTGGATTCCTTACAAACTGGGTTATTCTATGAATCCACGGTCTAAATTTTATAAGATTGTCTGTCACCTTCTCTGACAGTGTCCTGAATAATACCACATACCAATATGGTATACGGCTAACACATACCTTCTTGTAACAACGGTGGAATTTCGTTTGGGGAGGGAAGAAAAGGTAACCAGATGATAGGCACGTACAAAGTGCAGCCACAACACAGGTATATTTATGACATCATTTTTCTGGACGGAACTGCACACGTTTACACAGCCTACTGCCCTGCTCTACCAAAAATCATTGATGCCTCCTACACGTACTCAGTAACCACTTCAGGAGAAGAAAAACGTACTTCACACAAATTAAACCAGACGCACACTCGCGAAGACCCCAAAGAGAAGCGCACAAAAAAAACCCGCGGGCAGTGTAGCTCCACCTCAGACTCCCCACACACACCAGAGGGACAAACACGGGAGGCAGAGGCGGAGCGCCCCGCCGGAGCCAGAGTTCAGTGCCCGAGTTGGAGGGCAAGGCGCTGGGCAGCAGGGCGAGCCGAGCCGAGCCGCGTACCCCGGAGTGCCAAAGCGGCACCAAGCGCGCCGGCAGCACCGCCGCTCCCGCCACCCCCGTGTCGCGGCGGGGCGACAGCGCCGGCCGCCACCCCCATCCCCGGTCTGCCCAGCCGCACACCGAGAAGCCGGGGCACGGCAGGGCACGGTTCCCCTTCGCTCCGCCAGCCTGGGCTGCGGGGAATCGCGGGCAGCGCCCGGAGCGCCGGCAGTGCCGGCCGGGCGGCCCCGCTTCGCAGCGACGGTTCCGGGGAGGCTCTCACGGCTCTCCGCGGGGAGCGAGCCCGGGCTGGCAGCCGGGGCAGGGCCTGCGCCGCCCTCCCTTCCTCCCGCTCGCCCTCCTTCCCTCCCTGGCCGGNAGGAGGGGAAGGCGGGGAGGGTGCGCGCGTGCGCGCGCGCGGCTGTGGCGGCGCGGGCGCGGCCCCGGCCCCGGCGGCACGTACCGCATCGCAGCCCGGAGCTTCCCACCGGGAGCCCGCCCGGCCCCT
>VXBI01004268.1:186896-287114 GCA_013397375.1 Toxostoma redivivum
CAGCCCTCCCGGGAGCAGCTGTTCGTAGCCGTGCTCTGAGCCGGGGCTCGGGATTAGCACCTCGTGACAGCTGCCTTCACGGTATTTGCCCCTTCGTACGTGTCATACGTGTGGCACCGCACTCTTCTTCTGAAAGTTACCGGCCCACCCACAGGCGGAGGGGAAATACCTTTTATTTATACACATCTGTACACATACACAGATATCTATGTTATATAAGTACTATGCAGTAGTCTTTCTATATCTATATACGTAGTTTCAAGCTGGGCCAGAGGAGGTTTCAGATGGACATTAGAGGGACTTTTTCACAGAAAGGGTGATTAGCCATTGGAATGGGACGCCCGGGGAGGTGGTGGGGTCAGCATCCCTGGAGGTGTTTAAGGAAAGACTGGATGGTGGCACTCAGTGCCATCCATGGTCTGGTTGACACGACGATGTTTGGTCATGGGTTGTACTCAATGATCTTGGAGGTCTTTTCCAACATAATGAATTAAGTGATTCTGTTTTATATGTATCTATTTTGTCATGAAAGTGTAGAATTGCAAAATCAAAACATGTCCAGCAGGCTATGTATTCATTTCAGGACAGCAGCTTCATTTGTCCATTGCTTTTATGATTCACACCACTGCTTGCTGAAGGTGGTTTGGTGATGTGTTATTACTTATCTGAGTCACACAATTGCCCAGAGGCCCCAGATGATAACTGTGACATAATATGTATTAAACCACAGTAATAATCTCCCTTCAAACTGTTTGCACCATAAAATAGGGAGAAGAAGAGGAGAAACAGCATAATTGGAAATACAATTTTGGTTTCACAAATATGAATTAATTGTTTTATCTCTACCCATGTTGCTTCTTTATTTTATTGTACTTCCATTTGTCTACCAACTACTTTTTCATCCACCAGTTGTTGACAAAAGTGGTGTTGAAAGCTGGCTTTGCTCCACTTGGTGTTTGAGCCATTTTAGGTTTTCACATAGTTTTCATATAGCTGTCACATAATGGGAAAACAGGCTGGTCAGCAGAGTATTCAAGGCAACTGATCAAAAGACATGCTAGCATGCAAAGTAATATATAGACAAAATTTATTATGATAGTCCATGTATCTCTTAAAAGACACTTGACAGTCTTTTTTTACCAGTCCTGCAAAGAGATATGGTCTGTTTATTTATCTATACCTCCTGGGACAAGCTGCCTAAAAGATTATAGCCAGTGAGTTTGCTTATTTGCAGATAATATCTTTAAATCCCTTTGAGCATGGAACTAAAACAAATCTATCCCTGCATAACATGCAGGCTGGGTTTTTGAGGAAAGTGGTTCATGGAAGAAGGCACAAACACAGATTTACGTGGATAGGGTGACTATATTATGGATTTGTAAAAAGTAAGGTCAGATTTCACGCCTGTCCATTTTGATGATGTTATTGTCATGTCAGGAATTTTGAGTCAATCTTGGAACACTTTCCAGGAATCAGGATACATGGAAGCAACAAAGAGTAATGGAGCAATTTGCCACCCTTCACTGCAACCATTTTTCAGCTGCAGCAGTTTTCTGAAGAGGCCTCCTGTTTGAGTATAATGTTGCAATAATAATTACCTAGCCACATTAGCATAACATCTGTCACAAACTCACAGTCTGCAGATCATTTCCCTGCTTTGCCGAGTTCCTTATTTGGCATCTTAGTCTCACAGTTTGTGAGGGTAACCTATTCAGCAATTGCTTTAACAGAGTATTTTCGTTTGTGTTTCTGTGATCTTATCCTTGCTGGTCGCAACAAGAAGTTATATTTTTAGTGGAGGAGATTCTCCTTTTCAACACCAGCCAGCCCTGTTCATAGGGAGATAAGAGGTAGGGGGCTAAATCTGTCATGTGTCTTCTAATATTGACATTAAGCTAAATCTTATTATAAAAATAAGCCAGAAAGATCCTTACTTGAAAAGGGGTAACAAATGGGTAGATCATACTTTTCTGTTTTGAACCTGGAATAGATGCTTCTGAGTAAAGAGCATTTATTTGAAAACACAGTGTCTTCCCTTTAGGTAACATTTACCATTCCAAAATTACCACCTCTACACAATCACTGGAGTAGACATCCCTCAGTGTTCTCCTTTTGCCTTCTTTACTCTTTTGCACTTACCTATAGAAGATTACAATCAAGCTGTAAAGTGGCTTGCATTTTCCACAGCTGTATCTATCTGGTGGGATTGGTTTCTCTTGTGAGTGTGTGGAGTGGTGTAGACAGGAGCTCTCTACATCAATGCACCATTTGTGGTCCTTGTTGAACCTTGTTGGTTAATCCAGGGCCCCCAGGGCACAGGTAACCTGCTACCTCAGTTATGTTCATTTTGCCTTTTCACCACAAATGTCACTATTGTTTCCCCCACCAGGGTGAGGGGAGGGTGTGATGAGAGCAGCTGCTTACTGGTGTGGTTATTTTGGTGGAGAGGAAGCAATTTGAAAGTATGTTACCCAGTGCCATATGTAAATCAGTGGCTCTTCAACTGAGGATCATGTCTGGAAGCAGCAGTGTGTGAGAGGGATAGTCTGCTTAGGGCTACCTGCACATAAGGTAGAAAAAGAGCTGACATTAGTGATGAGATATTGTTGTGTCATTTTGCATGTTTGTATGCATACAGCACTCAGAAAGAAACAATTGTTTGGAGCAGTCATTTTTTCCATACCCACCATGACCCCTGCTCATACTCCAGCAGACAGGATTGTATTTTACCCTGTAAACCTGTGAGACTCCTTATCTCTGCCTCTTAGTCTCGACCAACAATGCAGCATTTTCCATAACATTTCTCAGATCAAAATTACATTATGACAGGACGTTATGATTTGATTAAGTTTAGTTTATCTTTTTATTTCCGTTTAAGAGTCAAAAAAAAGAAAAAAAGAAGGAAGAAGGAAGTTAATAGCAAGGATTCACGGCTGTAAGGAACTGTACCCTGATCCACCAAAATTTTTAAACACACCAATAGTCCCAAAAGTTGATGGGCTTGTGTGTAGAGTTAACGTATTTGGCTAAGCCAGCACACTCACATCAAGTCTCATATGAGCAATATTTCTTCATTCTTTGTCAACCATTAGCAGATGTTTCACAAACCATTTTCTGATAATAGATATGACTGGATTTCAGGCCTCCAGTTAAGAAGTTCCTTATCCTTGCCAAAATCACAGCCTAATTAAGCAGGAGGTTTTATTCCTGTCCTGTTAGGACAAGTGATGAAATGGCAAATGGAAATAACTGTGCCAAATCTGATGGTAGAAGATGCAAGATTGGGAAAGAAGGAAGGAAAGGTGTTTCATTTGAAAATTTGCAGAGGGAGATTGCAGGAAAGAGTTCTCACATAATGAAATGGGAAGTGAGACAAGGGCAAAAGTCATCAGAAGATTGCACCCAAATCTGGGTCCTTCCTTCCTCTCCATCAGCCCCTTATTGTCTCTCTCACAATACCTTTATCTCTAGAAGCCCTTGTGAAATGGAGTTTTTTCTAACATTTTTCTCTTTACAGCTTTTGTGGCTATTTTCCCTGGACAACATTTTGCTTCAATTCTTAAAATTTAATGTCCTTTTAGCAAGAAAAAAACACACAAACAAACAAACAAAAAACTGTGGGGGAAAGACTTGTTGCAGGTGCCTGAACTGTATAAGTGCAGATTAAATGGGTTGTCATTTATGCATTTACGTTATAGTAGTTGTTCAAGGGCAAAGAGCAGAAGTCTGCTCTATGCTAGTTTAAGGATGATCTCAGTTTGCAACTGCTTCAAAGATTATGGCTTTATGTATTACCAAATGATGTCTGTCAGTGTCAGACCACAGACAGGTCTTCCTCAATCATTGGCTAACAAATCCAGAAGAATTCAAGGACAGCTGGAATCACAGTGCCTTTACTGCAGTGGAAGTCAAAGCCTATTTTTCTCATCCTTTTTCATCTTCAAAAATCATCCTTTGTGGTTTTAGAAGATGACTAGATACTATAGCTTATTGCAATACTTTCTCTTGTTGTTAAATACAGTTATTATAACATGAGAACATTAATTTCTAGAAGAGCTATAAATTTGAATATAAAGAGTAGTATGTGCTGAAAGGAAATATTTAGGTGAGAAGTTAGAAAATAAAGAGAAGTGCACTTCAGATAAACAATGCATCCAGAGTTTAAATGTAGTCAAATGATTGTGTGTTTGATAGGAGATCCTGTTGCTACAGAAATAATTTGCATTCTATTGTTATGTAATGCACAGAGACTGAGACAATTTTTCATACTTATAATGGAAAATAGAATATAATTAATATATTTAAAATGCAAGAAAGAAATTGTTCAACCATGGAAATATATAACCTGTAGTATACTCAACAATTCTGTTAATACTAATTTTGAATGTTTTGTTATATATCTGTGAAACACGACAGCTTAAATAATCGAAATAAAAAAGGGAGTGTAATCTTTGATATGTTTATCTCGTTACTGTGCAGAACTACACTACTCTTCTGGGTAGCAAATGTATTCCTGTAGACCAATTTGTCTCCATTTCCAGCTTTATGAGGAACCATCCAAATTTAACAAAAAAATCCCCAAACTCTACTACATATTAGTTTAAAATTTTAAAGCTATTTTCAGTAGGTTTTAATGGAAATGTCAGGAAAATAGTGATTTTTCTTGTAGCAAAAAGCTAAGACCTGATTCTGCTACAATGACACAAAAGAGAGATCTGCTGTTGGCTTCAGAGTGAGAAAAATGGGCTTTGCAATCTGAGATTTGGGACATTTTTAGAACATTCTTCTGAGATCTAGCTTGATTTCTATTAAAGCTAAGGAAAAGACCCCCGCGGCATTCTGCAGGAATTGGATCAGGCTCTCAGTGGTACAGTCTGTTCTATATATAACTTACTCACTGCCATTGGTGTTTGTGGCAGACAGGCTCCCAGCCCGAAGGAGCTGTGAGAGGTGATGCATCTTTACAGATGTAAGGCAGCTTGAAATAATTGCCATGGCAAGGAAGAGTTGTGTGAAACAACCTACAGCTTTGTACTGCTTTTGAGGGGCCACTCTCTGTAACTCTACAGAGTGATAGAGTTGCCCATCTCTAGATATGTGTCATTTTCTGTAAGAATTACATGAGAAATTACATGCATTGGGGTATCCTGCCATGGAAATGCTCCTTACTGCATTTTGCTCTGGGACCTGTGCTTATGTCCTTTGCTACTGGGCTGTAATACGTAGATTTAGAAAAAGATGTGATGGAGAACTGAGTCAGGTGATATCTCAGGATATCACCATCTTGACTTCTGTGCATTTACATGTTATTGAGACTCCTTGCTTTCTTATGCTAACAGTTCTATAAGGGTAGATTAGAAACTGGTATTTCTTATGTTTTCAGTATTTCTACATTAGTTATAGATCCAGCACCTAGAAATACCAATGGAATTCAGTGACCTTTCATCAGTAATCCATTTGGGAAAAGACAATACAATATGATTGAGCCTTCTTAGAGTTGAAAAAAAATTAATATTTTCTTAGTGATTAAAATACCTTATTTTAATTTTTTATGTTTTATAACTTCTGATCACTTTAAAGTTGAACTCAGCTCACATAGCAACAAAATAAATTCTGACCTTTATTTTTATTGATTTGTTTTTCAGCTTGAACTCTGCTTCTTCCATCGTATCTAAGCATTTGCAAATGAGTCATATTTTCCTATATCCTCAGTACATAAACATGTGAATGAACATAGTAATGAACGTGAATGAGCACAGCAATGATTTAATGCAGAGATGCTTGCCTTGCATTTATTCCTTACTTACATGGCCACAAAGCTACACTCTGTTATAAGAAACCAGTGGATATGATGATAGTGAGTGGAAGAAGGGATAGTCTTGGGCTGAGCCTCTGAGGAAGAAGAGCAGTGGCTTTATCAGAAATCTGAGTGCTGTGGCAGAAATTGTGGAGGAAAATGAGCACGTGGGGCAGCTGATACTTCATGGGTTAATGCTATATCCGCAGAAACTCATGAAGGCTTTAAGAGAATTAATGAAGTGGAGAGGACTGGAAGGCAGTCATGTGAGTCTTGGTGATATGAAATGGCCAGATGTGGTCCTGATCCACCTGATGAAGCAGGTTTGCATGAAAGAAACTTGGATCCAAAGAAAACTACTTCTGCGCCCCCTCCGCCTTGCATCCATAGGAGATGGTTCTGTTTCTGGAGATCTTCTGGAATTTGTGGCCAAACTGGTCATGGGGAAAAGTAGAGCCCACATGGCATGAAGAGGACTGTGTATATAATCTCCTTGGAAAAGCAAGCAGCATCTGCCTCAAGCTGTGATGGCCTATAAATATTGATTAACACATCCGTGTAACTGATATCAACATTCCTTTACACTGTAGTAAATGTCAGTTCTGGACAGGATTTGCTCCAATGAACTCTGCTTACAATGGACAATTTTTAGTAATTAAATTCACATTGACAGTACATGTATCATTATTCAGATACTCAGAAATTCTTGCAGTGCAGTTATCTGGTACTGAGACATAAGTGCCCATCTACTTTGCATTTAAATTTAAAGTTAGGTAATATTACAAATGTTACAAAAAATCTCCAAAAAACTGTTAATAAAATTCTGTGTTAAAATATTATGGTTAAGATACCACTCATGAAATTGCAAGTTGCACTTATTATTCTGTTCATGACAAGATCACATTCTTCATTGAAGTTCAGTGGGGTTTACCCAAGGCTGCTTTTTCTGGTGGTTTCTTTGCCTGCCTATCCGAGCTTTCCGTGGCTTGAGGAACCTTTTCTGCTACTCCTGCCTTTCCAGCAGTCTTCTTTGCTGCTTGCTGATTGCTTTTTGTATCCTTTTCTGTTTCCACAGGGGGAATTTCATTTGGATCAGGTGTTTCTTCTGTAGCAGTAATTTCTTCTATGTGTGGCTTAATAAAATCTGATTTAGGAGAAGTAATAAAATTTCTGAGTAATCCTCAGTAACAATATTTACTGTGCTCAGCAACATTTCTTTCACATTGGTTATGACCCTATCATGTTCTTTTCCTCTTTCCCTAACCATATAAAGAGATTCACACATAACATTACTACTTCTTATGGAACCACCACCAAGCCCAAGTCTTTATGGTCTCTAATTAAAATGATTAAGAGGTAGATACTGGAAAACATTTACAGGTACAGAAATAATTGTTTCCTGCTTAAGTCACCTAATATACAGGATTGCTCAGGAAAGTCTACCATACCAGTAAGGCAAGAGAAGAAGGAAATGCTATAAAATATTTGTTCTTGCCTTAGAAGCAAAAAAGGGGGGGAGGGGACAGGACGGGCCTAAAAGTATAAAATGTTCTGTCAGAAATTATATAACATGTCTACACCCTGTATACAAAGAAAAATTACTTAGGCAAAAATATGTGAAACAGGTGTTCTGATATTGTCAGAATTTAAGACTGATTTAGCGCTAAAATGCTCTATATGAGAGAGACGTAATTGTGAAGAATAAATCATTGTCTAAATAACAGTTCTACAGTAGGAGTCTAAAAGAACAGAGTCTAAAAGAATATACAAGTAATACATGAGAATGCTGAAACACCAAAGAGCTTTTAATTCTCTACCCTTTCTCTAAATGAGACAAAAAATGGTCACTTATAACTCCAACTTTACCATTCAATATGGACATTAAACAAGGAGGAATAATTGATTAATCTTAAGTGGCTAAACAGTCAGGGTTTTCTAAAAGACTTAAGCATTTAAGGTCGCTGAATCAGCAAGGCCTTATTTTTGGTGAAATATCAAACATCTAGCTGCTGAAATGAGTCTCACTTTGGAAAATAACACCATCTATGTATGTACACATGCTTACAAAGTCTTTCTCTGCATTCAGAAATTTAGAAGTATTTATTAGGACTTTAAAAGCTTCTATCAGCCAGATTACTCAAGGTGACAACTTGCAGTGGAAGTAGAAAAGGTGGTTTAAAAATACTGATTTAAGTCTCTTTCACTTAGGTCTCACCTGGTAATTCATACTTTGCGTCTGTTGTTGATTAAGAGCATATGTATGGTAAACTTGATTTATTTGTACCTATGAAATATTGATTGGCACAGACAATTAACTCCATAACAATTTAACAGTTTTTTTATTGGAATAGAAGACTCTAACAGTGAAAATGCTCTTACCTTTCTTTCCCCCTTCCTTCTGTTTGCTTGTTGTCAATGCTTTTTTCTTTTTAGATACAGTTTTATTATTTTGATTGTGTCCTTGGACTGTGTCAGTCTGCCCTGACACAGGCATCACAAGCACCTGAAGCAAAGCAAGAACAAAACGTGCACAAGCGAGACATGTGGATGCATCACAAATTCAGCCTGAAATCACCACACCTGAATCCCTGGAAGCAATACCTTTGGAAGCAACTTATTACTCTAACTTTCAGGGACTCCTACACCTGCCAAAGCAAAGCAAAGTAGAATCCAGCCTGTTACCTGGGGGGTGACTCACTTGTATTCCCTGGCTGCTCTGCCAAAAGGAGGGAGGCAGGAGAACAGATTTTTGAACATAAAGTAGTAGAAATAAACTGTTGCCAAAATGCAACCATTATTTGAAACAATACTGAGTAATAAACATCAGGTATTGCAAAGAGCAGGTCATATTCTTGTTTGTGCTCTGGAGGATGGAAGAACTGTGACTCTGTTATTTGTATGTTTTATGTCATGGGACAAAGATGGAGTGACCTGAACATCATCCTTGAATTGGCTTCATGTCCTACTAAACAAAATTATAAAATAATTTAGCATTAATCCTTTAAACTCGAGAAACTTGCTCTATCTCAAATTACAGATCTTCTCATGATTATATTTTGAAATTTAAAAATTAAGCCTTGCTACTTTGTCTTTGTTTTACTCAGCTGCTGTGACTAGATAACCAGAACTTTTTTTGGTGACAGATGTTGATTTTTTTGGTGACAGATGTTGATTCATTAAAGGACATAATTACACATACCTTAAAAATAAAATAATGTCATCAATTTTGGTGCTTGAGTGTTAAATATTTTAGGAGATAAGGCTATGTGAACACATACTATTTATGTGAAACACCAAAACCACATTGTTTTGGCACAATTTAATTTTAAAATTCCCTGTGATGTGAAATCTATTTGGGAAGAAAAAGAGATTTATACCAGATAAACTTAAGATGTTCCTTGAAACTAATGGTACTATTAGTGCAGGCACATGCACTAAAGTTAGGCACGTGCTAACATGTTTCGGTAGCTCATAAAACTGATCTAAATATGGATTATTTTTATAAGATTAAGAAAATAATCCTTAGCCCTTTATAAAAACTGATTATAAAAAAAAAGAAATTGCTAAAATCAGCATTTTCACCACTGGTAATTGTGTTGAATCTATTTTTACCTGAAACCATTAAGATTTCCTTCATATTTCCACTTCTTTAACATTAGCTGAGAGTAAACCTCACATGGGAAGAGTTTAAGTGAGTGTTAACTGTACAACACTTAGTGGTGGCATCCTCACAGAAATACCAGCACTGCACCAAAGTGAGTGCCTGGGACTGCAGCACTATTTCTGCAGTCTCAGGAGCTAGAAAAGACAAGAGAGAATATGTGAAAGGTGCACACAGATCATAATTAGACTGAAAATATATATGTTAGTTCTTTAGATTTTGATGTGAAGAATTGTGCTGTTGTGAGACTAGTCATGAAAACATTTATTGACGTGGGACATTGCTCTCCTAAGTAGCAATTGGGCTGACTACTGCTTCTAATCCTATCCTATACATATGGTATCACAGGTACATCTCATACATATGTCCAGCAGGTTCTGTTGCTTTTCCTCAGCTGGTATAATCAGTGGCATTGTAAAATAGCAAATATAGAGTTTTTAATCGATGTTAAATGCATTCAAAGATCTGGACAAATGTTTTTTCCTCTGAAATATTTTTTTCCTCTGAAACAATTTTTTTTGGTGTTACAGTGAAGATTCTTTTTATGGCTTTAAAAGATGTTTATAAAATATGTTATTTCTGAATCTCCAGTGTTAAGTTTGGATGAAATTAACTGACTTTTCTTTCTAACAAAATACTTATGTATCACCCTTAAATCACAATTCATACCCAGGTGCATTGAAAAGCATAGGACTATTCCTGTGACAGAATTTACAAAAATACCTTGTTGACTTAAGATGTGAAGCAGTGAAGGTCTGGACAGAGAGGTGAGAAGAGATGCCATTGTGGTTTCATTGCAAACAGCAAAGTGAAGATTAACAGGGATCTAAAGGGAAGCTGGAGGTAATTACAGTGGTGAAAGCATTAAGACACTAAAATACTGTGCACAACTACACGAGCTGTAACTAATAAAACAAGACACAGTAAAACAAGCTTGTGATGGAAGGAAAGAAGTGAATTCAGTTTATTTGTGAACATAGAGCAGAGTTCATACACTTTAACAGACACACACACATATATTATTATCCTGGCCTCCTAAGCCTTATTTTCATTTATGTTACAGTACTGTTACCCTGTTTGGGCAGATTAAACAATATTTAGGGCTGCAAATGACACCCATATTAAGGCCTCACTAAATAAACACAGCAATACAAAGTGGCCTTACCACAGACAAAAACCAGCAATCATTTCTC
The DNA here is from genome assembly GCA_013397375.1 of Toxostoma redivivum. Classification (NCBI taxonomy): domain Eukaryota; kingdom Metazoa; phylum Chordata; class Aves; order Passeriformes; family Mimidae; genus Toxostoma; species Toxostoma redivivum. The sequence goes on from VXBI01004268.1 coordinate 197,548, forward strand.
CGTGATCTAACACATTCCATTTATGCTGCTTTACCAAAGCTGGAACAAATCCTAACTGCTGCCCAAATACACCCTGATCATTTTTGATCTTTCCATCTACCTCATTAGTTGCTTCCACTGAAACAATTCTTGACCCTTTCCTTCCAGATGCTCCAGGAAGAGTGTCAAATGGTGGGCATGTGTTTACAGACAGCATGCATTTGGCCTTGCTTAAAATGCTATAATTAGTTTCTGTGAAGTTAGCAGTAAGAGAACATTTAGGAAAGGCCCTGTTTTCCCTGGCATAAATAAATAAATGTATTAGAAGCAAATGTGAAGTGAATGGAAAAATCTAAGGCTGTCTGCTAAAGCAGAAAGCCATTTACACACATGGATTATATCAGCCTAACATCCAAAATCTCTGTGTTTCTGTCTTCTAGACTTAAATTCATGCTTTCATTTTATCTTACTGCTTTTTCTCTTGCTCAGACTCTCTCTCTTCCTCAGGTATGTACACACTTACAGTGACATCGCTGGTCTCTGTACCGTACTTGTTCTTCACCACGATGCTGTATTTCCCAGAGTCTTGTGTGGACACAGTGGAAATGGAAAAGCTGACATTTTTTCCAGATTCAAACTTCAGGATGCAATTGGCATCTGATACAAATGATTTTTCATTCTTCAGCCATGAGACCTCTGGGGTGGGATCTCCCCAGACAGTGCAAGAAAGATTAAGTGCCTGTAGAAAAAGTACAAAGGAATTATGAGTCAGTAAATATTTGCTGTGTTTTTTGATGCCTGTCTCTCCAAATATTCCAACTTCCCATTTAGCTTCCTGCTTTTAGTAAAGGGATGCATACCATCATCAGTAATCAATAATTTATGTCACTCTTCTCTATCAAAAAGGAAAAGAAGGAACTCAATTCAAAAATGCCATTAAAACCTTTCAATATTTTATGGACCTTCTTCTCTACTCCAATAATTATTAGTAGAGGTTTCTCCGTGCATATTTTCTAATATAAAATTAGATATTACCTGCATTTATGTGTTAGACCTGAAATGAGATTTTAATGAACTGTCAGATGTTTTTTTTTTTACATTAAGCTCACTATATCTATATATCTGTATCTATCTATATATCTATATCTATCTCCCATAAGGAAAGAAAATGTGCTTGTTTTTTTAGATAACTAAGAACAAAGTGGCCCTGGAATGTTTTGTTTAATTTGGGATCCTTTTAAACTGTGCCCTGACAGCTCTTCTAACAGACTTGAAGTGTTTTATGCACTTCTGTAAAACTATTTTTAACTGAAATCAATACAGGCTTTACTCATTCTTTGGTGTTCATGTAAGTATTTCCCTTTGATGTTAGCACTGCTCCTAAGGACTGAATTAAGTCCCATCAGGACTTAGGAAGTATCTTCACTGTTAGAGAATCATATTGTTAGAGAGGTCACTGGCAGCTTCTTCTACCCTCAGTAGGCTGGCGAGTCTCTTGGGCACACTTTGTACAGGCCTTCTTTTTTTCTTGTCAGCTAAGGAATTAATTTTGGGGAGGTAATGATACATGTATATCATCCCCTCCTCCAGTTACAGTGCTATGGCAGTCTTCTGATAAATATTTGCAAAAGTGAGTATCACAGAGAGTCAAATGTGAAAAAAGTTCATGACAATTCAGTGGTCCATAGGCGCCTTTCTCTGGAGCTTTATTTAGAAAGGAAATTATTTATACATAAATATTGGATAGTACACTGATCTAAATTTAAAATGCCTTTTAAAGGGGAATCTAACCGGACTGGACATTAAAGAACTTTTACTGCAAAGAAAATGGTCTTCAGTGCTTCATTAGGAATGGACTAAGTGATAAATAAGGAGTGGACAAGATTTGGCTTGACTGGAATCAAGTGTCTCTTCCAACCTTCCCTCCAACTCACTGCTTCTTATCTGGTAGTGTAATAGTGGAAGATGGAACAGAAGAAAGATGCCTGGAAGGCTGTTGAAATGCAGAGACAGAAAAATTTATAGCTCTGTAAAAATGAAAGGGGTTGATATCTCTGAGAACAAAATAAAAATCCCCATGTACCCAGCCTAAGGACCAAAATGCAAGCAAAAGGGACAAGGAAGTCTTTCCTCTATCAGCAACATGTAATTCTTGGTAGTGAAGGACGGCAGATTCCAAGTGAGAGGTGGTTATGGCATGGTGGAAACGGCTTCTATCTGATTTCCTGCAGCACCTACAGCTGGGGCTGTTGACTCCCTTCTCTTGGAGCCCACTGGTCTAAGTATGGTTTCAATTGCCAAATCAGTCCTTCTTTTTGAAAAACAAGTGGGAAATCAGAGGTTTTACATTCCCCCCTCTTCCTTATCACTCTGGATACAAACATGCCCTCAGCCTTAGCCAGGCAATGCATATGGACTCCTTCAGGTGCTCAATATTTAATTATTTTCTTCTGATTCTCAAGCAAGCAAGAGCACAGCACCAAGTGGTTCCAGCTGCCACTCCACCACAGTGCTAATGAGCTGATGTCCATGTCCACAGAGCTCCATTAGTAAGGTGTGTCGTTCAAAGATGGGGTGTTTGAAGTGCTGTCATGCTCCATAATTCAAAGAGATTCAAGCAGCAGTGATGATTCTTTTCTTCTTCTAAATCGTTCCTTAAAATAGCTACATTTTCCTTAACCTTGCATCATTAGCTCCTATTTGATATGAACGATTCTCTTGATGTTCCCAACTCTTTCTATTTATTTTCCAGCTATGTGCAGAGATGTGTCTAATAATTCACAATGTAGATGGTGAGATCTTTGGTTTTCTGGAAGGTAATTCCACAGCCAAGGAGAAATGATTGTTCACTGTGACTGCACCTATCTGTTTTGGATTTCTGTTCTTTGGGCAAGAGATTGTCTTTGCTTGTGTATATATTTATTACTCACTGTAACCCTTGATTATAATACTGTGTTCAACCTGATATCATTATGTTAAAAAAAGTGTGCCCTATTCTGCTGGGCCCAGGGCATTGAGGCATGTCCACTTGAGGCAACCAGCAGCTGCAATTCCAGACCCTTTGTGCCCCTCACTACCTCTTCTGCCTTTTACTGTAGATTACCATGTGTAGGGTAATACAGGTGGCAGAGAGAAATGTGTCATTGTATTTCAAGTATTGCCATTCTTCTTTCATACTAGCACAGAGTCACAGTCGTGCATGGTTTGGTGAGTGGACTGAAGCAGCTCAGTCAAGGAAATCTGCTCCCTTCTTCCAGCCTATCTGTGAGGATATGTGCCCCTGGTAGAAGGGTAGAATAGTGAGTTGGTGGGAAGAAGGATGTTACATGTTTCTTCTGAAAGTGCCTGTCAGAATCCTAACCTCTTCACTCATTTACAGGCTTTCATTAAAACAGCCACTGAGGTTAAGTTGGCTGGCTGGACACAAAACTTATGCTAGCATTCTCTGTCAGGTCAGATTCCTCCCTAATGTGAACTGACACTTTGCCTTTTCCAATTATACCACACTGCTGAGGAGCATTTATGTTTATCAGTGGAAGCCTCTTAGGCCATCTGGAATGCTATTTGATTAACACTCAGTAAACACAGGTTCATTCATTCTCACCCATACCCTTCAGCTCACATGTAAAAAGCTAATAAATAGCATCACAGTCACAATGTTAAGTTTAAATTTGAGATATGCATGTGCTTGGAAGTTCAGTCTCGGGATGCCAATCTGTTCGTATAAGTCTGTGGTTATGGTGGCCCTAGAATTCACAATCAAAGCTTGCCAGACCTCTACTGCCTCGTTTGCTGTTTTACAAAATCCTCAGTGGTTGTGCAATTTGTTACACAACAGAGAATTGCATTCTCCTCTCTCCAGCGTATATGCAAACAACAAACAGATGAGCCAGCACCACCCAAACCAGCTCTGATCCCTGATCACTCTCTGTCCTACTCAAAACGATCCTCTACTGAATCAAGAAAGTAAGGTCAAGTATATTTGTCTCGAGTTCTGGGAGTATTTCAGCCATGTATTCAAATGTTACAAATGTCCTTGCTGTCAAGGACAACGCGTCTGGGTAAGATTTTACAAATAATTTTTTACAAACTTGTTTTATAAACACTACACATTTTGCTTCAGTGAACTCTTACACAAGTTCCTATCAACTCTTTTGGCTGAAAGCTTTAAACTGGTAATCGTTTACACCCAAGTTTACACCCTGCCAAAGCATTATGAGAATCACACCTCCAAGCACTGCTTAGCTGAGAATCTGCTAATTCATTCTGTTCCTTTGTGTCTTCTATCTGCAGTTGCAATGCTCACACAAGTGCTTCTTACTTTACAGCATTTCTCAAACTACGAGTGCTTCTTACTTTACAGCATTTCTCAAACTGCTAAATCTGTTAAAGAATTTTATTTTGTAATGTCAACATACTTGATTTTCCCAGAACTGCTGCAGTCTACTATCTTGTTGGCTATATCTCACCTTGTTAAGCGTTTCAGAATAAGATTTTAGATTCTTAACACTTCTGCTGAGCTTATAATCAAATTCTTTTAACCCAGCTGACCTACTGACAGATAAAGACAGAAATACCAGGGAAGCTGCCTTACTGTAGTTGTCACATCACAGGTTTTCAGTGACATTCACGTGCCCTGTTTCACTGTTTTTGCACCACGGTGAAGGGGAACTGGCTTGTGGCAGAGCAGCAGGAGGTGAAGAGCAGGCCCTTCTTGGTCTCAGTACTATTAAACAGCAAGCTGAAGAAGCAGTGTGCTGGGAAAATGTTGTGAGATTGAGAACTCACTTTCTGGGTCATCTGTTCTGTGCTCAAGCATCAATGTTCCTCTGGGAGTGCCTTACCATAATCTTTCAGCTAAACTCTCCTAGTATAATACAGTACAACACCAGTGACTTATTTTGACTTCCTTCTCCTTTACCCTGATGAAATAGAGAATTTTCCCTTCTATTGGCTGGATGAGAATTGAGTTTTTGTGGTTTACTCCTTTTACACCATTTAAAGCCAGCCAGGTGAGATTCCCATGCCACATTGCAAGGAAGTTAACTGCAGAAGGCATAGAATGACTGGCTCCCATGTGAAAAAAAGAGTTAAACTTTCCTGATGCCCTATTACAAGAAAAAAAAAATCTAACTGTGAAGCTTGTGCATGAATTTTTAAAGAGCTGGTTATATAAGGAGTTTTAGTCCCAACTCCCATTGTCATCTCACTTTTATCTAATTCTTAAGAAAAGACACTGCCCTGAATACATAAACCCATCTGTGCAAGTCCATTGAATTATGTACAGAAGGCAGGGGATGAATAAATAATGTAGCAGATTTTAAAGATGGCATCTTAAAAAAAAAAAAAAAAGGTGAATGTTTTCCCCATCATTAAAAGGCATTCAAGCTGTTGGGGTGTTGTGTAAAGCTTCAGTTAATTTACTGTACCTTGCCCTCCTGGATGGTGACAACATCGGGCAAACCTCCGAGTACCCGTGCACGATCTGGAAATAAAGAGTAATTTTCTTTAGCATCTCAGAAGCAACTGTGTGCTGGATTCTGTTTCTCTTCTAGTTCTTTCCTTTTGTCTTATTTATATACAACTTGTCTCTGATATCTGTGCTAGCAGAGAACTATCCAGAATTTTTAGCACACCATTTGGACTTAAAAAAATGTTGAATTCACAGCAAAAGATGTGTTAATAGTTGGTGTCAATCACTTATAGAGAGGAATTAAAGTACACCTGCTGTGTCCTGCAGACTTTGACATCAATTCAGTTTTAATTCTAAGTGCATAAAAAAGATTTACATTTTTGAGATCTCGTGCTCAAAATTTTTACTGTAATAAACTAAAAACGTTGGGTGTCCAAAGGGAAATGAATGACACCTGGTAAAGTGCTGGAGATTGGCTTTTAATCTAGATACAAAAACAGACTTCAGTCTCAGTGGCAACAGTGAAGTCCCACCACTTGTGTGTATCTGTGTAAATGAGATTGATCTAGTTTTAAACTCAAGAGTCCCATAGAAATCTTAGACGAATACAAATAAGCCAATCACATGCAGGCTTTAGTGCACTTATCCTGGAGTATGGATTTTGTTCGTTACATGTCTGGGTGGAGCCTGGCAGAGGAAGGAAATGACTGTACAGAATGTTCCCCTCTAGTGCGTTCTGTAAGAGATGTGCTCTGGAGCACAGAGATAACAGCCTTAGGAGAGCAGGAAGGGACTGTGCTGTGACAGTTAAAGTGCCAGTGCCTTACAGATAGTCCAGAGTCAGGAATAAAAGGTCAGGGCAATCACTGACCCCCGGCGCTGTCTCAGCCAGGACTTGTGGGGGTTACTGTGCCTATCCAAGCCCTGCTCTCTCTCTATACACATTTTTCACAAATAACTTTTCAAACGCCTCTTCTGCCCTCATTTTTATGCAGGTCTGAAAGTCATTTGCAGTGGAACAATTCATTTTTCCATGGCTTCTTCTGTAAGTAGGGAGGATAATGAGTTTAATAATCCAAGCTGAAGTCTAATAACTTACTCCTTAAGTAGTCAATACATACTTCTGTTTTAGTTGCTCTGTTGGAATTGACATATAGGCAAAAGTGTGAGGAGATTCTAAGCAATTCAAAAGCTACTGTTGTTTTCTTACCCATTTCTGTAAGTAAGGCAGAGCCATTTGACATTTTAGAGCATTCAAAACTAGCAAAATTATTTTCTCCATCTTTGAAAACCAAAAGCATGCAAACATGCATGCATGAAAACATGCATGAAAGATCAATGAAGTTATGTTTTAGAGAAGGCTAACTGATACTGAGAACAGGAGCTCAGATGAGAAAAATCAACCTAACCCATAAGAATAATATGATAGCTGCAAAGTACACCAATGTTAAATCAACAAAGGGTCATTTACTTCTCCTTGGTGTAAGGACGAACTCATTTTAGGATAAGCACAAGCATATACACATGTCCTCTCTTTCCTAACACACAACCTTCCTGGAGTGGAAGAAAAGCTTCATAAACAGTTTTTTGCAACCATTGTCAAAGAAGGCCTACTTACTTTTCTCTGCAATCGCAGCTTGCCTGGAGTAAAAGAAACAAAGGGAAAGTCCAATTTCAGTTAATGTTTACTTAGAGTGATTGAAAAATAGATTATCTTTTTAACTGCCTTTAATCTGTTGAGGAAAATATCTCTCATTGCTTGGCAATACAGCTTTTTCTTTGCTACCTGACTGTTATATAGAGTTCCACCAAAGAAGTCACATGCAAAACTCCTACGGGCTTCTGTATGACTAGGACTTGTTTCATAAGATAAAGTTATCTCCAGCACAAAACAAACAAATACTGTTATTATTTTATGGCTGCTATAACAGTATTTAGATGGCATAATACTTACTTTAGTCTCTGGAACTCAGCAAAGGCTTCATCAAATGCTTTGTAAAGAGGAAAAAAGTAGGTTTAGAGAGAAATCATCACATAAGTTTAAATTTTAAATTAATAAATAAATTTTAAAAGTAGATGTAATAAATTTAAAATGTAAAATTTAAAATGCATGCATGTGCATTGTACAAACTCTAAAATGCTGAATTGTTCAACTGATAGAGGCCATCTGGTACATGGCAGCTATTATATATACATATGAATGCATAAACACACTTTTTTCTTCCAGAAGTTAGGCTTTAAGACAGAGGGCAAGAAAGTAGTAGGCTGAAGTAATTTCACAAAAGAGAAGAAGAAACGTACAGTACATCACCTAAATGAGAGGTCATGGAAGTGACCTTACAAACTTTATATTATACATCCCTATCTAAAATTATTTTGAGCATGTGCTCTCTATGTGTATATTTATTTATATTTATGTTATATATTTATATGTGCATATTTATTTATAGCTTAGATGTATACAAGTGATGTTCTGGTATATTCTTCCTGCTGTCCCAGTGAAGCACACTGGGTCATCTTGCACATACCCTCTTCAGACCACTGGTTTGTGGAATACTAGAGATATGATTTTCCAAGGATTTTTCACATCTGCTTGAAGCATCACACAGATGGCTATAAGCAAAGACAACAACAAATTGTTGTCTTCTTTGTAAATTCAGGCTAAGCTGCCATCAAGGGGGAGGTCAGCCTCTCCTGCTTTGAAAAGGAAAAAGAAATGTCTTCTCCTAGAATGTGGAGATAGAGTACAGAAGAAGCAGTGTGGAGATGATTAAAATGTTATTACCCTTCCACAGAGCTTGCAAACAAAAAGTGAAACTTTAGGCATGGGAACAGCTGGGAATGGAAAGAACAGTTTGGAAGGAGTTAATCTGTTCTCTAGGACCTGAGAGGTCTCTCGGAGTAAAAGCTGCCAACAGTCAATCCAAATTGTTCCCCTAACAATCCTTCCTCATGCTGATGAGAGGTCTTGGCATCTCTTAAGAATAAAGAGATTTATTACACTCATCAAAGAAATCTGGTAGGAAAGTATCAGAACAAACTCGTCCCTCACTTCCTCCTTCAAATATTCCTTGGAAGAGAGACACACAGAAGGCATTCAGTGCTGCAACTCATATTTAAAACTGGCAATCAATGCCAGCAACACAAGGGGGTTTGTAAAATAGCTCAGAAACTGGGCTGGCATCTCAGTAGGCAAATTGTAAGTGGGTATTTGGAATAGGAAAAAGTGGTTTGTATTTTATTACTTGAGAGCATAGGTTGAGGAAAACAAATGGCATGGGTTGGGGAGAACAAATCACAGAATCACAGAGTAAGTGGAGTTGGAAGGAACTCACAAGGATCATCAAGTCCAACTCCTGATCCTGTACACCACCATTCCCAAGAGTTACATTGTGTGCCTGAGAGTATTGTCCCAAACTGCTTCTTAACTCTGTCAGGCTTTGTTGACAGAAAACAAAATGCCAGACTGGTGGGTGCACACACAGACCCCGAAGGGTGACAGATCTGTAGCAAGATCCTGCAGTAGATGTCCCCAGAGTGATGATGTTAGCAGAGTAAATGCCTACCTTGCCCAGAAAGATCCACTGCCTTTTTGTGCGTTGTGTTGCCATCAAAGAGTTCCATTATGTATCTGCCTTTGTCCTGTGGAGTTGGCTCATTGATCTGCAACCAGATCTGCTCCCCGGTGATACCAGTCCTCATTCGGTCTGTGAACTTAATCTGGGTGTCACTGGAAAGTACCAAACAATGTTACCTTTTTGTTTTACTGGAGTATAAAAGAGATTTGCTCATGTTGAGTTACTGAGAACATCTGGAATTACTAAATGATTTCCAAGAAGCTATGGTATGCCACCATATTCTGAAACCTTTGAAGTCAAATCCTTGCTAGAGTTGTGAGCCAGCTGGGCACAATCAGTGTGACAGACTCTCCCTGTTGAAGGTCCAGCCATCCTCAGAGCTTTATGACCTGAACCATAGAAAAGCTGTACAAGTCTAAAAGCCAGATCTCTAAAGGTTGGCCCAGCAACCCAGCCAGTTGCTGTTCTCTTTTTAGCATAGGTTTATTTCTCCTTGGGTAAAACAAAAGTATACAGGGCTGTATCTACAGAAAGCCTCCCACTTTTGTCAGAAATGGTGTTTTCCCAGTTGGAATGTTTTCTGATCTCTTCTGTGTTTGGAATTTAAATACATTTTGACATAAGTATATCTTCTTCCATTAAAGAACCAGAAAACAAAACAAAAAACCCAAAATCCCAACACCTCCCTCCCCCACTCCCCAAAATCAATTTCTTAGCTTCCTAGTTAAGCAGTTAATTTCCCTGGATGAGGCAAAAGATATTTTTCTCAATGAATAAGGCTACTCATTTCCCTGTTATCTTTAAACTGATAACTTCAAATGCACAGAAGGGAAAAAAATAATTTTTTTCTAGATTAATTTGCTTCAAGATGAAACAAGTTTCTAAAAATTAAATGGAGAAGAGGGAAAGGCACGGGGGGAGAACACAGAATACTTAATATTCTCTTCCACTTACTTGAAATACTCAGGACTTTTGATGATACGGGGTCAAAACGGGTGCCAAGAAACAAGAAGGCCTAAAATCCCTTTCATTTCTCTAACGGGGTTCTGGTTAACATCAGTGTCAATAATTACAGCAAGCCTGGTACAGCACATCCTGAGTATTCTGTGCCTCATTTCCATGAGTCTAATTGAGAGATCAGTAATTCAGATTCCATCATACAGACTTACTACCATGTCCACAGGAAGTGAAACGGCAAGAATAGTAATAATGGATTTGAATTGATCTAAGTTGTTTACTTCTCTTGTTTACTTCTCTGGGTTTTCCAGGGCAAGCTGTTTGTACTGGCTGAGATTTCAAAACTGTCTCATAGATTTAGATGTGCAACTTCCATTAAGGGAGCTGGGCATTCAAATTATTTTTTAAAATCTCAGTTCTTCTGTCTGTCTGTCTTGGTTAGGTTTGTACTGCTTGCAGCAGGGGCTGTCTGGATTTTACTGCCCCGAGCACATGCTGGAATTTGCTTTGCCTCCTAAAAATGAAGCCATGCATTAAGAGGATATGCCTGCTTGTCCCAGTTCCACTGAATTGTGGCTTCTAGACAAGCAGACCTCCAGGGCAGGTTTCTCTGAACCCATGGTGCTGGACTCTTTGGAAGCCTGACAGTCTCTCAGGTTATATTTGCATCATTCCTTAAAACTGAGTCAGGGTAAGATGCAGCTCCTACTGGGGATGTGGGAAGTGCTCTGAAGCAGCACAATCCTGCTGGCATCTTGTGGCATGTTTTTCATGAGAGAAACAGCAGGAGGGCCTGGAACCACCACACCTGACTCTCATACTGATTTCCTGTGAATCTAATTGAGTGAAACAAACTCAAGTGAGATAAGGACTCATGAGAGAGGAGAGGAAACCTGGGCCTCATCTCTCTCGCATATCCAGGTTCTTTCTGAATCTATGAAACCAAAATTGCATTGGGTTTTGCAAAGCTCTTGTGTACTTACTTGTGCACCCAGCCTACTCTCAAATCTTCCACATAATAAGTAACATAGGAGTACAGCCTGATACCCTCAGCTGTGCTCTGGATTTTCAAGTCTGTTGCAGATAAAGCTGAAAGAAGAGCACATGGTTTTATGCAGCCATACAGCCATTCATTGAGTGCCACAATGAGTCATTCATTCGAAAAAAGAATTAAGTGCTTACCAATCCTTCTGCATACTTCATTCATCAGATCTGCAAAAGCTGTGGAAAAAAAATCCAGAGACTAAGACTCTGTGTCTGCAGTTCAAGCACAGTTAACAGTAGGACAAGTACTGGCTCTGAAATATTCTCCCCAGAAGGTTTGCAAAACCAGTCTTTGAAAAGGCTACCTTTTCAAGCATATTAGAAATCTGAGTAATGCAGAAATGCAGCCTCTTATTTTACAGTTTCCAGACTTTACTTAAGTGCAGCCTTGATGAATACTGCTGCAGCTGAGCAAGACAATGTTATATTACATTCTTTTTGTAAATGACGCTATTTAGCTAGAATGCTAACCCATCTATATACATACAATTGGATAGGAGTGAAATGTTAAGAATATGGTAATCACAGTAAGTGGAAAGGCCTCTAAGTAACTAGCAAAATATAATAAAAATATTTTAAAATTATCTAGTTCTGTAATTTTTTTCTGTACTTGTAGGCTTATTGATGGTCCCCCGAGGAAATCCATTATCATTTTGCTTAGCATTAATCACTGTATGCTCCCAAAATTATACAGAATCTACATGCAATAAGCTGTATACAAATGTTATTTGAACTGTAAAATCTCAGTTTTTCTAATCAGATGATCTTGCATGCATGAGGAACAAAGCCACAGGAAGGCAACATGTGCAGATGCCTATATTACCCTGAATCCACTGCAGTCAGGGTATTTGCTGGTGTGGCTGACCATAGCCAGACTCTGACCTGTGTCCTTGAGCTGTAGCTCACTGGTGTCCTTTCCTCTGTCGTCCTTCAGTATGACTTCATAAGTGCCAGCATCTTTCTTAGAAAACTGCAATATTGTAACCATAAAACCAGTTTTCAGAACAGGTACTGTAGAAAAATCTAGTTTTTGCTTGTGAACCCAGCTGATATCCCATCCCTGTTCCCAGGCAGTACCCAATGCCTGGGCTGCCCCTGTGCCTCCCAGCTGCCCTGCTCCTGGCTGGGATGGTGGGATGGGCTTTGGCAGGAGGTCCTGATATGCAGGTCCTTGTCCTACCCCAAATCTGCTGCAAGGCTGGGTATGAACCAGGCCCCTCTGGTGACTCTGAAACCTGAGTGACAAGCACTTTCCAAATGCTATTCAGAATGGAAATGTGGTCTCAATCTGTTGCTAAATTGACATGCAAAGGAAGTGACAAGCTTATTATCTCTTCTGTCATCATTTCCTGAAAATCTGAACAAGCAGTTACAGACAGACATTTGCTTTAGTGAAAACACAGACGCCTTGTGAGCTTTTCCATTTTTAAAACCCACTTCCTTTTTCAATTGTTCTGCTGGAGTACCAGATTAGATCATATAATTCATCTGAGCATTAATTTCAGCTGAGGGCTAATGAAGACAGTCACTCACCTCTGATATCAGCAGAGTACACACACCATCCTTAAAGTCATGTTCTTCATCTACCATAATCTCCCTGTCATCTTTGTACCACACAATGTGTGTTTCCTTCTTAATATTAGCCACCTAAAATGGATGAAAACCACATTGCAATTATTCACTTCATCTAAGCAGGGGAGCTTGGTGTTGTAGCTTGGGTTAGCTTTGTTCCATGGGTTAGCACGTTCAGGTCTCTCACAGAAGAGCAGCAAGCATTACAACCTCATTGCAGTGAGTTACTGCAGGCCTCCATCTTAAAATGAGGGAGGCATAGGGAAAACAACGGAGATGCAAAGAGAGAGAAAAGGAGACCAGGGAATGAGTTGTTCCTGCCCAGGGAAATTCTACATGTATAAACAGGCCATAAATCAGTAAACCTCTGGATTTACAAAGACTTGTCATTCCTTTTCAGGTGCCTTTCTCTGAGTGGGTGGCTGACAGACCAGAAGAAATAAATTCAAGCTATCTTCCAACATATTTTGTTACATGCAATAAGCTGTCACCTCAGCAGGGTTAACCTTCAGAGGCTCTGTCACTGTCCAACAGGCAGCTGAGAGTACAAAAGCAAAGGGCATGTCTTCAGTCCCTTCCCAACCATCTAGGTAGTGGTAGGCCAGTGTGGTGCACTCTGAATATTGTACTCAGGGTTTTCATTGCCCCTTACCTTACATTTCAACAGCACATTACACTCATCAGTAACTTCCCATCCCAGCTTATCCACAAAGTGAGGACCTGTTTGAAATTACAGGTATATTTTTAAAGATCACATCAATGGTATTCATAATGGAAAATGAAAGACAAATGTGTTTTACTTGACAAGAGTACTGTTATATTTTAATGTGGCTTTTTTTCCCTTTTTCTGCTTCAGAAGTAACCATGTAATACAACAAACCCCATGTATTTTAAATTTATATATAAAAATATAAACAAACTTCTAACATACTAATACATATGTGATTCTTATAAGTATTCATATTATCACCTTGTTTCCTGTGCCACTCTTTCCTCTGGAAATCTGCTTCATCCCGTAGCTTCTTGAATACTAGGAAATAAAACCAGTGAGAAATACAAGGTCAAACTTCATGTACCGTTTGTACAATGCTGAATGTCACTGTAACAGTTTGGTCTAACTCTGTCCCTTGGATGTCAGTGAGAATCTGGCCATAGGATCAGGTTTTCCCTGAACATTCCAGAGTGTCAGAAGCTGATTATGGCTAACTCAACTTTCCTGGCTGCTTGCAGTCATCAGGAGTTTAATGTGTCCTGTCTGATGATGTGCAATCCCCAATCATACAGGTCCTGGTAGGAAGGCAAATGAGAGGCAGCAGAGTCAGCAGCTGCTTGAGGTCTAACAGGTGCAGCTACTTGTTCCCAGCTGAATGGGCTTTTTATATGGGAAATTTTCATTACACTCATAGGAAAGCAAACCACGACAGGCTGCAGTACTTTACATTTCTGTAACAATTCCCCTTCCTCCCATCACTTTAAAAATTTCAGTTCACACACATGCCCTGTCCTATAGGAGGCAGGCACAACTGTGACATAAAAAAAATGGAACGTCTATTGGTGTTCAAAACAGTGAAAAGTGAAGGTGACAACTGAGGTAACCTTGGTATAATTTTTCCCGCCCACTGCATAGTACAGATTAGCCTACCATCCCCAATGAGGACAAGACTAGATTGATTGGTTGCTTTTCCATCCTGCAGCTGGAACGTGTAAGTGCCTTCATCCTTTTCCTCAAGTTTATCCATAATCATTTCAACAAGGCCAGTATTCTTGTCCACCTTCATTTTATATTTCTACAGGAGTGGAAAGTAAAGCAAGAATTAGTACATGTCAGAGACAGAAAATATTTGTGAAGTGTTATAATAGTCTCTTTAGGAGAATTTTGTTTTCTTTATTTGGATTCCCTCTTCTTCAGGTTTCCATTTGTTCAGATCCCTATCCTATTCTAGACTCACTAGCTCCAGCTCCAAATGTTCAACCAAATAAATAAATCTGTTTATTTACTGATACTGTATAAGCACATGACATGCCTGTTGCACAGTGAGTACTATGTTCTTTTTCATTAGAAAGGTTTTTAGATTTGCATCTCTTCAGAATAAAGCTTTCTTTGAGGGTGATTATATTTTACAAGGTTGTGTCTAAAATGCTCCATCTCTGCCTTCTATCTGATATCAGTGTTGCAACAAAATCATGCCATGTCCTGTCTTTGGGGGTAAGAAGTTCTGCAGCTGGAAACAACCACATGGGAATTTTTCTGTGATGTAATAAATTCCTTCAAACCACAAAGAGAGGTGAGAACAAGGCTATTCTAGGGCTATAGATGAAGGAGGTAGGAGCAGTGATTCCTTGAAGACCACAGTTAATAGAACACATGGTATTCACAAAAATGGCAGGAAGGCATACAACTTCCCTTTATAAAATGCATCTGCTAGAATTCATCTGGAGCTCAGAACTATGGATAAAATCTTTCTAATCATGCTTTCCATGACATATGCCATTTCTCATGAAAATGCATCAGAGTGGAACACTAGTTGGAAATATACTGAAGATAGAGGCAGAAATCCTCATTGATACTCATGAAAATGCAAACACATGTAAGCAGTGAAAAGCCTTACCTCTCCATTGAAAATCTCCTTATCATTAAACACAAAGTTGGCCTTTGCATTGCCGGACAGTTTTTCAGCTTGCAGCCAGAATCTCACTTCTCCTTTTTCTAAGATTTCCACTGCCAACTCAGAGGTAAGTGGGATTGCTACAAAGAAGAAAGAAAGGAATGATGCATATGTTTTGCCTTTGCCCCAACAACTATTGTCTGCTACAACCAGAAAGCCACTTTATCCTTCCATACTTGAATACTGTATGCAAGGTAACTAGCTCATAACTGCTCTTCATATAGACAGAATGCCTCTCCACCCACATATACACAGACTGACAGATGAGATTTAGTCTTTTGATCCTTCAATCACAGGGTCTGTCCAAACTAAAAGAGTTCAAGATTTAAGTTATGCTCTGTTCTAAAACAAGGCTATTTCAAATGCAAACTGCAAGTACCTGTGCAGCATAACATAAGTCTGTATGCTGCAGACTCATGTTTAATGAGTTGTCTAATAATATTACAGTAAGACAGTGAACTGACTCAGAGGGGAAATAAACAAAACAAAACACAGAAAAACTCCAAGCACAAGCCAGATCAGAAAGTCAGCTGCTGAGCTGTTGGTTGGGAGATTTTTGAAGCACTCTGATCCTCTGCTGAGTGGAATCTCCATCTCCAGAGTCCACCAAATATCCCAACACATCCTCAGTCTCCTCAGTACATTTGTTTTCCTATAAATAACCAAAACCCCCACATCTAAAACAATTCAGTGTGTCAACAGGGGGCAAAAAATGTAAAAATTGCATACTATACCATAGGTAACTCTTTTTTACTTAGTTTGTTAGTAACAGTCCTAAGTTTGCTTTCACTTCAACTTTTTTTAAGACACCATAATCAGCAACATTAAACATGAGTAGTTAGATTCTGATATTGGGGTGTATTGCTTGTCTCATTGACTTCTGTCGTGTTATCTCTTAGTGGATGCACAGATTCTCAGTAAAAATCATGCTCTCAGGATCACGTGCGCTGCTGTGTGTGAACTCTCCCCCAGGCTCTACTTGCTCAGTAGTGTAAAGTCTGCACTGCTAGGGTGTAGCACGGAATGGCTCAGGACAGTGCACAGACACGTTGCAAAACACAGGATGCTATAGTCTGGTGGTGGTGTAAAGACACACCTCCCAGGGCAGGCTGGTTTCTTTAGCTCGCTGTATGCAGAGGCTCAGCTGCAGCAGGAGAGGACTGGGAACAAAGTAATGTCTGATTTCTCTCATTATTCTATTCGCACCCTTCTAAATGACTGGGGTGCCTTCTGGAGCACAGCTGCCATCCCACCCCACTGCCAAACAGACTCGGGGGGTGAGGACCCCTCAGCTCTTCCTTTGCCACACTCACTCCTTCTCCCTCCCACACCCCACACCCACACGTGTGCTTTCAGTGCCTGAGTGGCACAGGGCCTGCCTCTGATAAAAGCTCCTGGGAGGTGAAACAACAGTCACAGGGAAACAAAGAGAATTATAGAAAAGTCACATGTTTAACCAGAGAGGGAAAAGCCTGGAGCCTGGAAGGGCAGCATTTCCATGAGGAAGTGGGGCAAAGACAGCCCCATGGAAGTGTGTCCCTGCTGTGCCAATGGTCCATGTGAGCCTCCCTCACCCAGCACATCACTTTGTGTGTAAGAAACAGAAGGAATCTCAGGGCTTGCATAATTTCTTAAAACAAAGCAACAGAAATGCTACAGGAAGCAAGTGGGAGTGTGAATAGACATCAGGCTGCACTGCTTTTGTCTCACTGTCAGCTCTACAGCAATTTTAAACCCTCACTTGGCTTGCCTGTTATTAACTAAGAATATCTTAGTCTAACATGGAAGAGAGGAAAGTATCTGCAGCTGTTAAATAAATGGCTGAAAGGATGCAAAAGGATTCTTTTTTGGAGAAAAAAATCACTTCTCAGCCTAAGGGAACTGGACAAATTTGCCTTACAGTCAGCCATGAGCAAAAGTCTTATTTAAAATATTTCCATAAGCACTGATTGCTATTTTAGGCATTTTCCAGTGATCCTATTTGTATAGCATCACAAATTACTGGCAGCACTTGACAGGCAGTCCTCGGGCAGTTGCTAAATTAAGCAGTTGGAAGAGTTTCTTTTTACCTCATACCAACACACTGTCGTATACCCACAGGTAGTTGTGTTCTGTCAGGCTGTTACTCAAGCAATCCATTTGCCCATGGAGTTACTGGCTGCATGTGTTTCTAAGCAGAAGTTCCATTAATTGCTGCTCAGAAGTACAAACAGCTGAATCCCAACCCCTAGTTGTAATATATATTTTTCTTGAAGCATTCACAAGGGCCCAGAGTGGCCAAAGCATACGAGACAGTTTCCTTCTTAATGTCACTTTCTGCAGTCATCTCTCTTTTCTGCCTGTGCCTTCTGGAAGCTCATGCACAACTATGTGTGTGCTGTTACCTAATACAGTGCAAAAAAAGTTGATATGATCCGTGTCCTGAGGAGCTTATTTTGTGCTGTTGGTAGTGAGCACAAAGCATGGAAGAGTCCTCAGAAGAGAAGGGTCAGGGCAAGCAAGGTCACGCGACAACAGCAAGGTTTTGTGATGACTGACTTCTAGTGTGAAAATATAATTAGGAGAAGATAATTGGGAGGAGCAGGAGTAAACAAGGGTTTGTTTGGGCTGTCATTAAGCTATTGAAAGGTGATACAGTATGTTGAGAAGAGGAGAGTGGATGAGAAAAAGACAAAGAAGGAAATGAGAGAGATGATGTAGGCAAAAAGACAGGCCATCTCTGTAGGAAAGGATTGGCTGGGTTGAGATGTGCAATGTGGGCTGAGCTGGAAGAGGTGCCAGCAGTGCATGCACTAAGCTGAAGATTTTAAAATGCAGGCAAGAGTTTTAGTGCCTGGAATAAAAAAGAAGAGAATATAGTGGGAGAAGATGAGGCCAGGTCTTGTGTGCATTAAGATTCATTGTGTAATCTAATATTATTTTTCCCCCATTTATTCAAGTAATATTCCAATAAAAATAACCAAATCGTGCTACTACCATGACATTATAGATGTCTGTGGAATTGACAAAAATACCATCCCAAGAGTCGAAACCATGTTCAAATTTTGTCAAATGTTCCAAGAAAGAGGGAGAGAATAAATTTCAGCAGGAAAATTCTGTACATATAGATAATTACAGCTGAACTTACTACACTTGCCAAATTTGTTAACCTTAAATTTAACTTATGTTAACTTCTGTTGGAGAAAAATTAGAGAATCTTTCAAATTCTGGTTTTCAAATCAGGTCAAGCATGCTGAGTAAGTATTAAAGCCTGTTCTGCAGAAGCAGCAAAGCCAATAATGATACTTATTTTCCAGCTGTTATACAGACTTATTGCAGTAGCCTGCAATAGTTTTAAAGAACATCAGTAATATACAAATGTACTGAAAGAGGGAGAGAAAAAAATAAAATCTTTATTTTTCATTCCAAACCCACTTTCACTTGAAATTACTAGAGTGTCCTCCTTACCTGATGGTGTGATCATAGACACATAGAATGGTTTGGGTTGGAAGATACCTTCCAAGGCCATCTAGTCCAAGCCCCCTGCTATAAGCAGGGAAATCTTCAGCTAGATCAGGCTTGTGATACCCCACTGCATGCAAAGCTCTCCCCTACAGACATGATTGATTCACTTACTTGGGAATTGGCGTTCGTGGCTCAGAGCAAGCAGGCGTTTCATTTCTGCAAAAGACATAAAAGAAGTAATATGAGGTGTGTGCATGCCTTTTGGATCTGACAGACATAGCAGCAGGGAAAAACAGATGTGAAAAGCAAACTAGGCATGCTTAGTAGGCATTGTGTCTACCTTCCTCATCAATTGTGTAGCTTGATGAAACTCCATCAGTGTCTGTAACAATACAAGAGTAAATTCCCAAATCATCTTCTCCAAGATCCTTAAAGGAAAGTTTTGACCTATAAGAGAAAAAAAAGCATTGTAATGAAAAGGTGAAATCCATCTGAACCAAACCCTTCCTTTCTGTCTACAATACTAGATATGAATAGCCTTGTGTTAGCTTTTGCTCTGACTGAACAGAAAAATATTTGGCTCTGTCACCTATAATTCAGAGTAAGTCCTACCATGTGTGGTACAAATGATGATGGCACCAAAAGAAAAAAGGCATGTTGTCAAGTCTTTGATGACCCTGGAAGGATACCATAGATACAGGTCGACTCAGACTCCATATGGCAGTATCATGTATGTGGTGGGCCACTATTTCTTCTGATATGGCTTCTATCACTAGGAGAGCACTTTGGCCCTTCATGGGCTGAACCTGTGCAATCACCCTGTCTTCCTCTGGGAAAAGCCTGAAGTAACACAGTAGGCTTGGAGACGTTATATAAGTTACTAAATCAGGCCATGGTGATGCCATCATAAGAAAGCCTTGCTTACTGCAGCAGTTCCAAAGATTACAGTTGTGTTACAGGGCAAAAACATTTTGCAAGGAACCAAATAATTTTATTATTTGGAGATTTAAAATAATAGGAATAGGATGAATAGTAATAGTAATAGTAATAGTTTGCCTTGACTGACAGATTATAAGGTAACAGGGCACAGATTTTCTCTTTCCATGCCTAAACACCACTAAAGTGCCTACAGAGCAGGTCTGACTCATTCTGTGCAAGCTACAATTTCCAAATGGTCTGGGTATGGATTTACTGGAGAACAGCATTCTCAGAAGTAGCCATCAAGTAACAGAGGCAGTTTTAACTCTTCCTGAGATCATACATTAAAAGGATGGATTTCTGTGACAGTGTAGATGTCTCAAACATGAGACTGTTGCTACCCCTGAGGGTCTTACTTTCCGCCTTTGGTATCGATGTTCAGTCGAGGGTCATCCTGAATTGGTTCATAATTCTTGGACCAAATGAACTTAGAGTCTGGAGACATCTGATCACATTCAAAGTTCAAGGAAATTACTCCATTGTCATCTACATCAACCACCACTTCCTTGGTTCCTTAAAGAGCAAGAAAAAGGCAATTTCAGTTCCTCAGAAAAATCAGTGAACAATTTCTATGGATATCATTCAGAAAGTGGATTAAGCAGATCCTTGCCATTTTCTCAGCTGGAACATAAATTGCTGCACTCATCGATATCCCTGGTCTTTGATTCACAAGAACAGTTCTTTTTCTAATCCACAGGTCAAAGCACATCATAAATCAGATGATTTATTTATGTGAATCAAAGCATCAAAGCTTACATGAGAATTGCAATATTGATACAAAAAAGCCTGAATGGGGAACAAAAGCAAGACTCTAAATCCACTAAATGTCTGAGCTATTGAAATAGCAATATTTTCCATGGTAAAGAGTAGTTAGAGCTTTCATTATACAGCATGGATTTCCTATTCTCTAATAGGGTAAGTGCTATACAGGGAATAACATGTAAACATGAGCATTTGAAGAGGTGAAGAAGAGGAAGCAGTTGAGTTGCTCCAGCAGCCCACATTTGTGACTGAGGCACATTTTTGGTGACACTGGCTTCACTCAGGGTGGTTGGTTTAATTGCTGTGCTTGGCATCCAGCCCTGCTGCCGTCTGCACCATTAATCCTAGGCCAACAAAGGGAGTGAATATTTGCAATTAGCTGCTTAAGTCACCCACCCAGTCTTGCCAGTACTTCAGTCATTGAGCTGGATAGGGTGACCCAGTTTGTCCTTTAAAAGGCCTTGGGGGTGAATCTTGGGTCAGCAACCTGAAGGCACCTCTATTCTGCTCCCTCACACCCCAGTGGAGATGAGGGAATTTCATCTGGGATTTGGGCAACCCAGTGAGCTTGTCATCTGTGGCATTAATGTTAATTTCAACAACTTGTCTGAGAATGTCAGGGAGAGCATGTGCACTGAGAGGTGCTGGAGAACATCCAGCCTTCTTTTCTGAACCGCTCTGAGCTGGATCTTGCATCTGAATAGGGCACTCATGTCCTATTACTTGGACTAAGACAATTCTGAGCTGCCCAGAATACTAATGACACACTTTCTCCACAAAGTATTGTATTTAAAGGCAAGAGCCTTATTCCTGACACTGAGATCAAATGCTTTATTTTCAGCATATTTCTTAGTGACCCTCAAGCAGAGTAGGAGATTTCCGTGTTTCATCATCCTAATACTATACATGTCTTTTCCAGCACTGCGAGCAGCTCCTGTCATGACAATCTGTGTACACACAGCTTTCTTAGTCTTCACACTTTGCCATAAGCATTTAATGAAAGATGAGATTAATATTGCCATTTTGGTACTGTTATGTACCAGCCCTTGCAGTAGAGAAGCATATTAAGGGCCAATATGTGATAAATGAAGTCTGAGACCTACAAATATTTTACTAGGCAACAGTGTATTTGCAATTTTTTGTTATAATTTAATTTATTAAATGCAAAATTCATCACTTGAAATTTCATTAGTGTTTCGTTTCCTCTAGGTCATTAGCCCATGAATCTTTTGATGGCACTTTATGTGACATGGAAAGAATTACAGCCATAAGAGTGATTTGAACAATAGAATCTTTTACATTTGTTTTAAAGCATTCTCATTATGGTAATAATGTATAGCATTTATTTCCAGAAGTGATGATGGAATTTACCTCTAATATTTATATGAGTAAAAAAAAATTGTTTCAGTTAATGACTACATTTGAAGACCTCACTCCACCTATCCATCGAAGTGGAGCCAAAGAAACTGCCATAGTACTAGCAGTCTTAATTTCCCTCCTCTAGATAGCTTGGTAGTTTCAACATATCATCCAGAGCTTCTCTTAGAGTCACAGCAAGAAATAAAATATTTAGATGTCATATCACATCTCCATTTATCTGAGCATTTTATTGCATTGAAAGGAAAGAAATAACAGAACGTAAAGCAGACACCTTCTACACACTAGAGGTAATGGCATCATTTTGACTACAGCCAGTCAGAAAAGTTGAATGGGACAGTTTCCTCAATTTCTGAGGTTCAGGCCCTTCTCAAGTGGCTGGTGGAAGCCCATAATCTAATTTTGCTTTGTATCAAGACAAACAAGGACTAAGAGCAGCAATGTTGAAGAGTTGCATTCTGCTCTTAGATTTCTCTTGTTTCCTGTGAGATCCACATATGCTGAAGTGCTTTTGTCAAAAAAAAGCCAAAGATACTGATCAATAGTAGCCTGGATTAGTATTTGTTTACATGGTTGGGATTTTTCATTTAATTTTAGAAGATAACTGTACAAATTAAACATGGTTTTCAAAGAAAAGAAAGTGGATGCAAAGTACTGAATCATTGTATTTGCACATATCTTTGGATAAATGCAACTGGCACCCTTTGTATGAAAGCAGGTATTTTCATCCAGGATATTATTTGCTTACATTCTTTTTTGGGAAATCTCAGTTGTCTTGAGATTTTACACATTCACCAAAGTAGCATTCCAGCAGGATCTATCTAAAGAGTCCTGACAATATTTTGTCTCTATCCAAGATGGTAATAGAGACATGATTCATTGGGCAACACCAAAATATTTGTGGTAATTCTTTTAAAATTGTGTGATTGTTCTTGACATTTTCGTGGTTAGAGTGAGAAAGGCGGAAGCCCGTTCAAGAGGCTCTTTTATGAAATAATTGTTTTTAATAAGTTTTTGTCTTTTCTTAATACCTTTAAGAAGCTTAGTTTGGTGGATTCTGTATCAGCAGATCTCAGCTCAAAATATGGGTCAAGTAGATTTGTACACATAAGTAATTTTCAGTTTCCCTGAGTGTTCACTGGGCTAAATCCTCACTTTCTGGTGATCCCTCAGACGTCATACCTATGAACCCTCTTTCTCTAATGGTGAGGTCTGTAAAACAAATGTTCTTCTCAAATTCACCTCCTTTGAGTGAACACTGAAAATAGTGTACAATTTTTTGTCATATTGGTCATCTTCACAAGAGTTTGTTTGTATTTTTTTTCAATTGTAGTAATGTGGCCAATCCTTTAAGACACTTGAAGAGTGTTATCATCACAACATTTTATCAGAAGTATGACACACAGATATTAACCCTCAATGAAAACAGGTTAACAAAACCAAAAGTTTAATACTAATAGTGCTTAATTCCCTTTTAGAAGTGGGTGCTGTATATAGCTGTTTTCAGGAACAAATTTTTAAGGTTTGCCTTACTCCACTCGCAGGTGATAGAAATAGCCCTCTAAGATAGATGATAGAAATAAGGTGCATCAGCATCTTATAGATCTGAAATTACGTTTCCTATATTTTTCAAACCCTTCTTATTTACACAATTACTTACCTTCTTTTTGTTCTTGCATCCCACTGTTACATGCTTTCAACTGACCATCTACTCCTTCCAGTGCCTTTTTCCCATCCCAGCTCAACAGCAGTCACCCCAGTCTCCCTACTCTGAGTTTTCCAGTTCTTTTACACTCCTAGCTTCAGACCTCCTTTTTCAGGCTTCCTTGACTTACCTCCTCACTTGAGGTCTAACTCAATACTTGTTAGAATTTTTGCTGCCCTTGTCATAAGGATTGGGTATCTATGACAGCTGAGCAGAAGGATGCAGAAATGAACCTAGGGGTCAGAACCTGGGAAAGGATCCCAGGGAAATGAAGTCTGCAGGTGTAGTCAGAGGAGAAGAGGGTGTATGATGGATCAAGGTTGAGTTATCCCTGTACCTTATTACATCATACAAACCTTATACTAAATTTGTTTAAAATATCCGGGATTTCGTTTTTGCACTTTGTAGGATCCTGCACTTCTAAAACAGTCCATAGATGAGGAAGCCACAAGTCCATGCTTGTGTTTTCTGTTGGGGGCTTGGTGACAAAAAGGTGTTGTCTCTGAGCAATCACCTATTTTACTTGTCTAGCTAAATAAGCCCCAGGGGTTTGTGAAGTTCCAAAGTTCCAGGTATGCAGATGCTGCCTCTGCACTGGTTCCTGTGTTTCTTGCTAGTCTTAGAGACACACTAAGAGCCAACCTTAGAGACACACTGGAGCCAGCCTTCAAGGATGAGTCCAACAAAGAGTTGCACTTGAATTCCTACTGAAAGTGGTTTCCAAAATGAATTCACTGTGCTTTTAAAGACTTTCTTTAAAGACCAAGAGAAAAAAATGTAGTTTCTTTTATCCTTTCCTGAGGCACATTACATAAGAAAACAAGAATGATAAAGCATAAACAACTGGTTTAATGCAGGAAAGACAAAATTTATATCTGTAACATTGTTTCATTGAACTGATCTTAGTCCTCTACTTACACACCTACCTGTAGAGACATGCACATATTACAATTTTACTGTTTCTTTATATTCCTGAACCTGTAGTTATGATAAGAAAATCTGTTCTGGCCCTGAAACATACCAGACAATGAACTTAAGATATGGCCCTCGACTCATATCATATCAAGCTTCATAAAAAAGCTTGACTTGAGAAGGATCAGATTCTTGGCACATAGCCCGCAGGAAAGCACATTGCACAAACAGGAACCTGTGTAAATAAATATGATGACAAAGAGGAAGTCTTTCTAACGAACCTGGTCGTGTTTCAGCTATGACAGCATCTGTGATATCTGATGGTTTCCCAACGCCAGCCTGGTTTGTTGCCCGCACACGAAACACGTAGCTCACACCTTGTGTCAGGCCACCAATCTGGAGGAACCAAATATATTTATTTACAGTGGTGTGTTGCAGAACACTGATTTTAATTTCACACTTATTAACATCAGTCTGGGTATTTGAAAATTCTATTTCCTTTCTTGTTTTGTTTCTTTTCCAGTTCTCTCTTTTTTTTTTTTTAAATTCAATTCCAGAGTGACATGACATGACCTGTGTGACTTGCTTCTTCCTTGTGTGCATAGTTAATGTTCAGGCAGCGTCATTGCTGTCATTGATTTCTTAGCAAAAGGAGCACTGGTTTTTGGAACAGGATGTTTTTAACCCATGTACATTGACCTCTGAAACATCATAGTTTCATAGTCTTATGAAACTATAATAGTCTTTTTACTGCAGATAAATGCTGGCTTGAAAAATTAAATTATCAGGGTAATAAGTGTCAGCCACACCTATTTAGAAACAAGAGGGAATTTAATAGTACAGATTTAATTGCAGTGACTTGAGGAATTATACTGACATTATATCACCTGGGGATACTCCTTTAAAGCATATATGAAAGGATAACACTTTAAAATGAGTTGTCTTTCAAATATTCTGAAAAGCATAAAAATAGCCAACCTACTTCAGACTTATCTCTAGAACTGTGATACTGCTGATCACTTGTTTAGAAGCCATTCCACAAAATTATGAATCATATGGCCTACTGAGTATTCCTTTAAGTGGAGCCATGATCAGCACAGAAGGATGCTATCAAAGCCTGACTTCTCCAAGGTTATGCTGCTATGCCAGTATTTGAATCTTCAGCTATTTACCTTTAAGTATTTCTTTTGAAGGGGCTTCTCATTGACACTTCTCCAGTGTTCCTCCTTTGCTTCAGTTTCCTTCATATCAACATAATAACCAACTATGGGACTACGACCAGAATAAACTGGTTCCTTCCACAGTAACACCAGAGAGTCCTTCCTAACTTCTGTGCATTTGACATCATGGGGTGGCCCTGAAATGTAAAAGTTGGGGTTATGGTGTCAAAATAAATCCCAAAGGGACCAATGCATAAGGCTCCAGAACCAAAACCAGACAGAACCCAGAACTGTACACAAAACTTATATAACATTTAGCTCCTCTGTATCATACCTAGACCCAATGTAAATACAACCCATGCCAATTAAAAAGACTAACCCAAAACACAATCTAATTGGTTGAGATTGGTATCTTGATCAAATATTCATGAGCTTACAAAATGGAAAAATAATCCCTAAATTCGGGGAAATAAGTTAATTATTAAGCTAATGTGCTGCTTCAAGGACTGGTCTAAAGTCCACTGAAGTCAGTGGAAGTTGTTTTCTTTCATTTCAATGAACGTTAAAAGGTCAAGGATCTGGCCTTGTAGTGATAGATTTAAACAAGGGATACAAGACCCCATTCTTCTCTGCCTTGTACCTTAGAGAGGTATTTATGTCTAGCATTTAAACTAGAAAGCAACGTGCCAGACTCAGTAGAGGAACAAAGAAGGAAAGATAAAGAAAACTAAAGAACCTACTTGTAAAATGCTACAATTAAATAGGGGTTATGTAAGGCATCACTGTAATGGTACTAAATCAAAGTGCTGTTGATTCAAGCCTGGCCATGGACTTCAGTGTTCCATTGACTCCCCTGCAAAATGCCTGCATTAGATAATCAGTCCCAGAGCATTCCTGGGCTGTGTCCCACTAAGGATCCTACCAGGCACAGCAATGGTCCACTCTTCACATTTGAAGGGTTTGCTGGGTTTGGAGGGTGCCCCAACCCCTGCCAGGTTAGCAGCAGCCACCTGGAACTGGTACACCATGTTTTCCTTCAGGTTTTGGATCTGCAGGATCAATAAGATGGTACCTGTTAACTCTGGATTAGGACTTCATAAGAAAGTCACAATGACAATTGTTGAAAATACGAGCATGCTCTTAAGTGTGCCTGAAGATTGAAGCATTATTGACATCTTAACATGATAATTATCATGGCTTTTCCTCTGATCAGTGATGGAGCACACATGAGTGCTCTTAGCGCACTCAAATTGCAACCGCCTTTTCCTATTGATAGACACTTTTGTAGCCAGGGAGGAAACAGGGGATTGTTCAACAACCATCTTAGTCTGTCTCGTGGTATGGAGCAAGTTCACTTAAGGCAAGAGTTGTCCTCACAGTGGGGTGAAGCTCAGTCCTGGCATTGCTTTTCATTTCTAAAGCAGCTCAACGGGGTTGTAGCTAGCACTGTCTCTAAACTGGGTCAAGAACTGATCACAAAAAACAGTTGTCACAGAGCTGGTTTCAGCACCAGCAAGCACTGGGATATAACCACCAAGCCAGTAAGAATTCCATTTCTTGTGAGGGCCTGACTTACAAAATATCAGACTATGTCAATGACTTTACAGATGACAGTTGGTGCCAGACTAACAAATGAGTGTACAAACAATTTTGCAGAGAAGCTTAATAGGGCTAAATAAATATACCATCATGGAATTAAAACCCTCTGAACAGTTATCTGTATACTTAATCATAATTCATCCCAACTCATCTTTGAGATTTGATTTGAAAATACTGCCTGCTCCCCCAGCAATAACTGGAATAACCTCTTACCCTGTATGCCCTCTCAGTAACAGCCTTAATGTTGGCCTCCTTCCATTTCCCAGGAACTCCATCAATCACTTCCCTGTAGTTCACGTAGTAGCCGGTGATTTCAGTTCCACCAATGGCTTCAGGTTGTTTCCACCCCAGTACCATGGAGTCACGAACACTCTCAAGTACCACGATGTCGTAGGGGGGAGATGGAGCAGCTGTTTCAATGTGAATGACATGTAAGTAGGAGGCAATATTTCAGCCTTGCTTTCACTTACCGTGTTCAGGCGGCTCCTACCCTGTGTTTCCTAGTTAGGACAGTATTTATGTGCTCAAGGCAAGTTTCTGGAACTGGAATAAGAAATGCAGGATAAAAGCTTCCACAAACCAAATGCAAAGTCCAAACTACATAGGAATTAGTTTTCAGGATCCCATGTTTTTGAAAAGCAGGCTTATACATAGCAAAAGAATGTGTTGCAATTGCAGCTCTGATGCAAGTGATCAGGACTCACTTTACTCTGTGAAAAATGAGAAACTACAACTAACATTGAAGGAAAAGCAAAAAAATTGGAGATGCAATGATTTGTATTCTTTTGCAGAAAGTAACCCCCTTTTCTCAATACAATATTCATTGTAGTTTCCTTTCTTTTTTAAAAAAATAGTCTCACATTCTTTCTTCCCAATAATTGCCTTTATCTGTTTCTTTTTTTCTTTTAAATTTATACACTGTGCGAATTTTATCATTGCACCCATCATGTGATCTTACCTTAAGGGAAGGCAGGGTGATCATAGGTACTGCAGTATGACCAGAAATGGAACATGTGTGTTACTGGAACTTACATTAAAAATATGTGGCATAATCCTCCTTCTAACATTTCTTTTTAACAATACAGAAATCATGCACTTCATCCCAATCCACTTTCTTGTATTTCTTCTGTATCTAGTAGGAAAATGCTTGCCCACATCCAATATGTAACATACCAGTGAAAAGCCTTACTTGTGCCCCTGATGGAAATCCCACGTCATGTGCGTTTTCTTTTGCCTGTAATGTTTTATATTGATGTCAGCTAGGCCTAGGTGCCCCTAATTTGTTTTCTGTTCAACATTTTGTGTCTCACTTCAGAGGCCTAGGGAAAAGTAGTTCTCTTGTCAGATACCAGGACTTAAATGAAATTCAAGCCCCACATATCTTGGGCAAAATGGGTGTTTAGGCGCTGAAATTTAAAGCATGATTTTGTGCATATGCCTATAGCTTGACAAGTTTTCCTCCTTACTTATCACTATTAGTCACAGACAGAACATAACATTCATTACAACAGTGTGTCAGCAGATAAGATGTAGCTTAGGCTAAAATCCACAAAGGATCTTTGTATTTCCTAACAGAACACAGGTTTTCATGCTTACCATCATAATCAGATTTTGTTTCCTTCCCACATATATAACCCAGAGAACTAGGTAACCAGATTTTTAACAAATTACTGAAGTGATTTAGAAATTATATATCACCTTGGATACATTAATATGCAGTCAAACAAGCCATTAAATTACTAACTGTATTAATGTGTTTCACTTTCATTAACCACTAAGTTTGTAAGTGATCTCCAATACCATTACATGCACAATGATCTTAATGGAGAGTTGAGCACATAATTAATGGGTTTGATAGAAGATGCGTCACTGTAGAGCATGTCCACTTGTGGCACAGTTGAACAGAAATTACAGCAGTCTGAAGTGGACCTACCAAAGCAGCAAAATCTATTCATTTCATTAATTCTCACCTGTATCTTTATTCTTTGTTACTTTATCCACTGTCAAAAGATCCTTGGTTCGAGACTTACTTGCCTGCTTAGCAGCAGCTTTTTGTGGTGCAGTTGTGACAGCATCCTTAACCATTTCTCTCGTGTTACTGTCTCCTGTACTCCCCAGTTTGCCACAGCCACCGGGAAGTGTCTCTCTATTAAATTTAGCATTGCATTTTAGCAAAGCATCAGTGTCAAAGATAGGCTGGGAGGACTCATGCATGCCTTCCCAGCTGGTAGTGCGGTCTGTTAGTCCAGCAGCTTTACCACTCAGTTCAGGACACACACCAGGAAGCAATCCTCCCCCTATAATTGCCAGAAAACAGCAAAGACATTTGGATTTAGAACACATTCTTTTTACTTCATTTAGGCAACACAGTTAAGAAATGCATGCAGTGAACAATACAGCTGAAGCATGACAAGTCACTGTGTTTATGCAAAAAATGTTAAGCTTGAATTCAAGAAAATTTGAAATGCATAAAATACCTCTCAGCCTGCTCACAAATACCGTTTTTTTAAAAAATAATGTCTAATATTCAGAGCAGAAAAGAAGACTCAAAGTTAATAGTATTCTTACTTTGCTACAATTATTTTAGTATTAGATTTTCCAGGTCACATTTCTGATCATATCAAAGACGATCTCACAAAATTGCCCTAGGCCACATGTCTGTGCTCTAAGGTTGAGAGGTATGCAGCTTCAATACAAATGAGAGTGAGGGTGTTGCAGATATACAATTTATTCTAGTCCAATGATCTCATTAATCTTTATGGATTAGTTCAGGCAGTGGCAAACAGAAACAATCCATCAGCAAAGGGAGAGCACACAGGGTTATAGAAGGTTTACAAACGACACATTGCACTATTAGGTTTAGTCATGGAAACAAATTTCTTAGGAAGTGACTGTATATAGGATGGTGTGCATTAGAGGTGATATACCAGGTTACAGAATCAGAATGACATTCCCATTTTCCAGGATACCTATTAAGTGAACTTGGCAGTGCTCTCACATAGTGGTTCACAAGAAACACCTGAAGAAAACTGGATGGTGAAGGTGAACAGTCTATAAGATTGCAGTGAGTGTGAAACTATGTCTTTGAGACTATAGGATCTATGGATAAATTATTATTTGTGGACAACATTGTGAAACTAAGCAATTAATTAGTTACTAATAATTGCTGAGAACATATTTACTTAATTAATTACCATTGAAAGGAGCAATGGAAAATAGCTTACCAATGGCTGCTTTCACCTCTATAGGCTCTGATTCCTGTGAAAATTCACTGAGCCCTGCTGCATTAACAGCTCTGACTCTGAAAATGTACTTCTCACCATTGCTGAGCCCATGGCAAATGAATCTAAAACAAACCAGTCAAGGAATACTTAGAAAGTATTATGGAGAAAAGTTTTAAGGGGGAAAAGAAAGCATTTCTTCCATATTTTTTCTGGTTTCTAAAAACCAAGGACAAACCATGACCCCAGTCACTTATATGAAAGTCAGAGAATGCAGAATCTGGGCACCTCATTCACACAACAATGTCTAAACTCATCTGTTTTAAAACACACTATTTAAACACTCTCCTTCTTTAGACTACACAAGTTTCTGTGCTACCACAGGGTCTACCTTACTTCTGCCAGTATATATATTACTTCCTAATAGAAAAATGTGAAAATCTGCACAGTTAAGGTCTATTTTTGCTTCTTGTGGGATATTTTCACAACACAAGTAAAACACAGGTTCCCATAAATCCCTTCCAATCATAAATGAAAAATTGCCAATTCAGAAAAATTACAGGAGCTAAATTATTTTTGTACTTTACTTTCTTACTTCAGTACATGATAACAATCTAGGACAAATTGTTTTATCTGAAAATATTTACTTGATAATCTAATTGTCACATAAGAAAAACCCTCATAAATCTTCTCTGGCGTCCACCCTGAAAACACATAATTTCCAAAGATAGTAATCATTTACTTAGGAATAGATTGTGGTATGGAATTTTTTCTTTTGTTTAAAACCCCACTTATTTTTCAATAGGTATTTCAAGTGTCTTTTATTCCATGTTACTTTGATTTTGTTCTACTACATAACATAGTAATAATTCTACTACCAATGCTGATGTCATGTGATGGCATATGAAACAACTACAATGTGGAAAACAAAATAAAAGTTTTATTTTGGGAAAAGGAAAAAAAAACCTGAATCAAAATTTTTGAAGTGGAATTTTCCTTACACACTCTATCAGACTTTTTCAATTCATTTGCTTTCACCAGGATGTGTGCAGAATTTCAAAAGACCAAAATATACTGCATAAAGCAAACTATGAACTACAGCTAATGCTTTAAGATTGACTCAACCAGAAAAACCAAGAGTTAACAGACAGCCTGTGCCTGAGTGCATCATACATTATATCACACTGACTAAAAATGCAGGGAAAGAAACCTATGCATGGTACTTGTATCACAACATATAGTAACTTAGAACTATATTTTTATTTCTATGGTGATTAAAGGTCACAGTTCATATTTTAAAACAAGCAGAGAGCATGAAACTCCACCCACTTTTGATGTAACTACGATATAACTCATAGAAATAGATATGAAAGGATGTAATACTGGCACACGTACCTATAAATGCACTAGAGAATACATAAAGGAAATTGCTGTATCTGTTCAACTAAGTGAGGTTTTAGGTGCTTCTGATATACTAAGCATTTACAATGCACTTCTAAACAGCAAAGCTGATCCACGAGTATTTAACAGAGTCAAACTTATTGTAATAAGGATTGTCACTGATAGCAAGTATAAATAAGCAGAGTCAGTCATAACAAACAAGGACTACTTCTGTATTGACATCAGTCCTCTTGAGGAAAAAGTTCTGCACTTACCCCTTCAAACTCTGAAGATTACGCACTTATTCAAAGGAAACCAAATCTGACTATTTATCTCAGGAAGTTTTAAATCTTGATTATTTTTTCTGACTGGAGACCAAGCTTCATATCAGTAAGAAATGTGGGTTTGTACCCAATATTTAAGAGTGTTCATTAATTTCTTGATGATTACAAGTGAAAGGGCAGTCATAAAGTAATATTTTTAGTGGGATATAGTCCACATGTCCTCCTGACAGTACAGATACACAGTCCAGAAATGTTTAGAGCAGTCTTCCAAAACAAAGCACTTTGCTTCCAAACATTATGCAGTTTAGTTTTCCACATTTGTAACTTCAGTCATCCCTCTATGTCCTGTTTTTCATCAAACTGATAGGCCGTACAATAGCTAGAAGTAGCAAGCTGCTTCTCTTTTCTTCATTAGCAATGTCCCTGTTTCTTCCCCTTTGACTAATTGTTTCTAATATAAGGTTGATTATAATTTCTCTTTGGACAAAACTCACAGTTTGAAGTAAGTTTTTACAACTTCTTATGAGATTCACATGCAAGAGGGATTCCAGCCTGCTGGTTACCACAGAGAGATTAGCTCTACTACTACTACTGGCTGGAAAGCACATATATCCAGTATATCAGACATTGATGACTATAATTGCCATGGTTTAAGTTTAATTACCTTGTGCCTTTCACTGGATTGTTGTTGCATGGCTCCCAACGACCTGATCCTTCCACACTTGACTCAATGTAGTACCCAACCAGCTCCTTGGCATCTGGGGGCTCTGTCCAAGTCACAACAACTGAAGTATCTGTATTCCTAGTTGGCATAATACGGCCAGGAGCTTTGGGAATATCTATGGGAGAGAAGCAGAAATAAATTAGTGGCCTCCCAGGTAAAACTTACAAATAAAATAAGCATGAAATTATATTCCTGATTATACTAGCATGACTAGTACAGATTTAACCTTCAAAAAACTACTCTGATTTAAATTAAGTCATCTGTCAGGACAGGACAGGATCAGTAGGCTCAAGCCTTTGGTGGTGAGGTTCTTCACTTCTGTATTGACTGGGTTTCAGTGTATTTCCTTAAAATCATGTTTAGTTTATCCCCTCATGCTGAACATCTGCACCAGAGATGTGATTTGGAGCTTTCTAAAAGAAAAAATGCACTAGGTGCACATTGAAGATCTTGTGCAGCCCACAGGATAAGCCAGAAACCAAGGCTCTTGTTAAGTACCGTGTTTTTTAAGAAGAGACGTCTTACTCTTCTTAAAAAATGTATTTCATGCACATCCAAATGCTCTGAGAAGTCAATATGAAGTGAACAGAGATCATTTGGGAATTGGTTTGAAATCTGCATTGCTGTTTGGAAACAAATTGGTAATGTAGGTGTAGCTACTGATGACTTACCGTATTGAACATCTTGGCTTCTCTTCCAGAGAAAATAGTCTCTGCTTCCATGTAAGTATTAAATTCTTCACTTTTGTTTAATTTGGCAACAAGGAAGGTTAGACTCTGCTGATGTCTGGGCTTATTTTCAATAAAGACTCTAAGTAAAACAAAACATTTTTGTACTTCCTTGAGTTTTCATTTTCTTTTGCTATTTACAGTCTTTGCAGTTCTTGGCATCATTATTTGCAGCTTAATTTCCTTGGTTTTCATCTGTCACTTGACTACATTAAAGGTTGAACAACCCAAACAAAAATTGTTTTAGCTAAAGGGAATAAATCACTGACTGCTTTTCATACTTGAATTATTTTTTGGGCAGTTACCTGCATGCAGACAAAACAATTTCATCACAAACTGAGAAGTTACCATGGAGGTAATTTAATGCACATGACCACATGCTTACCAAGCTTGTCATCCACTACGGTGGCTTCAGTTGCTTCTGAGGGTTCGCCGATTCCAGCTGAATTGCAGCAGCGCACTCGGAAGCAGTAGGATTTGCCTTCAGACAAATCAAAAACTGCAAAGCGAGGGGACTTCACAGGGATCTCGGTGTTCACCCTTTGCCAGTCCTCTGTGCCAGCAACACACTGCAGTCAAACCCAGAAACCACGTTTAGAACAGAAGTATGTGAAAGCTGAGCATCTCACAAAACAAAGGCTTTCGCCCTGGACCATGGAATTCGTGTCTGCTGTGCAGAACAGGGAGACACATCCCTTCTTTGGGCCCTTCCACAGAATGAGCATATCTCAAAGCTTATGAATCTGCCAGATGTTCACTTAGTCCAGAAAACATACATAGAAGTTTACTGGTTTTAATGTACCAGAGCTAAACCCTCTCTATTGCAAGGAAGTGATGTTATTAATTGCACCCAGTGTGGACCACTTTCAAAATGAGTTTTGCAGATATTCAGCATTATGCTAAGAGCAAAACCCTAACATTACCACTTTGCTTCTAGATGCTTTTATGGTACTTCTTAGTGTTTTTGGGGTGGCTTTCAGAATTAATCAAGATTTGATCCTTATTTTCCAGAAAAAAAAAAACCATTTGCAATTAAGATGTAAATTGTTTTTTACTTCTGTGGCTAGAAATTCTACATACCATGATCACTTATACTACTAATACTAGTGATTATTTTTTTGCTTTGATTTACATTAAGTATAATTTCAAGTAAAGGTTCTGGTTTCTGAGAGACTCAAATTGTCATCTGACTATGTGACATTAGTGCTGAGTACTCAGTATGCAATCGGTTATTGAAAAGCTTTCTTATATGGAAACTCAAAATTCATGTATTCATCCTCTCTAAGGCTGTTGCTAAGTGAAACTCATTTATTTAGATGAGATTTTGTATGAGAGATTGAAAACACATAATAGGAAGATATTTATGTCTCCCTTGATGACACCTCTAGACTGATAGAAAAAAACATTGATAAGAAAGTTTATGAGCCAAGAGATGTAAGTAGAAAGGGTGATGGTGTGACGAATTTTCTAGGCTAGCAGCCATGCAAAAACACCTCAGGAAAGCAGAACACTGAAATGAAAACTGATTCTGTTCTAGGAGATCAGAAAAGAAATTTTGTGATCTTTGTTGAGGTGGTGGAGCAAATGGAAAGCTAATGCAGAGGATAAACATGAAAAGGCAGCTGGAATAAAAAGTGCTAATGACAAGAAACTCTTACAAAATGCTTCCATCCAAAATGCTAACAATCTGTCCTGACAGACAAGCTTCATTTATACAAATTTTATATATATATATATATAGATATATGGGATACATATACATAAAAAAACCCCATGTATTATCTCTCTCTCTCTCTCTCTCTCTATATATATATATATAAGCATGTGACTTTGCTCTGTGCTTTCACATTATAGAAGGAGTTTTGTTCTCTCTACTCCAGGTAGGTCAGTGACACAATTCAAGAAGAATATTACTGAGTGTGACACATTCTTCATCTGCTTTCCTACTCCTCATCTTTCTTTTATTCCTAGTTTATCTTAATCTACAGTTTCACAATTATCTTCATGAACTTCTAATCCTTGCCCTAATTTGCAAGTCTCAGACAGAATTGAAAGTTAACCAGAGGTCCAGAAGAGACNAGATAGATGGGATACATATACATAAAAAAACCCCATGTATTATCTCTCTCTCTCTCTCTCTCTATATATATATATAAGCATGTGACTTTGCTCTGTGCTTTCACATTATAGAAGGAGTTTTGTTCTCTCTACTCCAGGTAGGTCAGTGACACAATTCAAGAAGAATATTACTGAGTGTGACACATTCTTCATCTGCTTTCCTACTCCTCATCTTTCTTTTATTCCTAGTTTATCTTAATCTACAGTTTCACAATTATCTTCATGAACTTCTAATCCTTGCCCTAATTTGCAAGTCTCAGACAGAATTGAAAGTTAACCAGAGGTCCAGAAGAGACGACAAAACAAAGGTAAAATATTGCCACAGCATGATTCTGGTGTTGTCCAATTTTACCTTTTCCACATAGTACATGATACCCTCATGGCCCCGCTGTCCAGGAGGTTTCCAGCTAAGCACAACATAGTTCTTGGTGGCCTCAATAACCTGGAGGTCTGTAGGGGGACCAGGAACAACACCCTCTGAAGGGAAGAATAGGAAAGGCAATTTGGATTTAATTCTTCCTTTTTGTATCAGAATTAGCATCACAATAAAAAAATAGGAGTGTCGATATACCTCAGCACTTAATAATTTTTTTTAAATATAGAGTTTAAAGTCTTCTAAATATTGGGTTTAAATTTCCTTCTTTTAATTCTAAGCAAGATTTCATTAGGTCCTGAATAATGAAACTTCACCTCAAAACCCAAGTTGTTGAGTTATTCACGGTCAAGTGGCTCTCAGAACAACAAACTTTGGGTGTGTGCCCAAGTCCACTGAACTCACTCAGAGTTTTCCTAATTGCTCAGCCAGCTTCACATTAGACATTTGTAGGCAAAAGGGCTGTGTTTACCTGCAGGTTCTTCCTCAGTCACAATAATCTGTCCAGTCCAAGGAGCAGAAGGGTGACCTGAAACAAATGTCAGAGATAACACAGTGAGAGCAATGAGGGAACTGACTCTTTTATGGTTCAAAATTAACAATTGCGAGATCTCCATGAGCTCCAGTTTTGGTTAATGTTGTGGCTACTGCTTATGTAGCAAGCTAGTTATCCAAGTCCTTACCAGCTTGAATACTTGGAGCAGCTCAGCATTTAACATAGCTAGAAAATTTAATCCACTGAATCATCTATTCCTTCCTGAAATGTCACTGAAGTCTCCTAGGTGACAAGCAGAGGTATTTGGTTCACTCAGCTCATAATTTTCAGAGAATTAGTTTCAGCTTTACTTTCCATCCTCTATTCCTTTGGTTTAACAGCTCACTTATTAAAGGAACAGCCAAATTCCTGCAGATTGCATCTTGTCTCTTTTTAACCACTTTCCCTCACATTACCAGCTTCTAAATCATTGGTCACAGTCACAAACAGTAACAACTGAGCCTGACTCTGCAAGTCCACTTGATAAATTTGAGTGTCTCTCTGAGCAAACAATATGTTATCACACTATTGCAGTTATACAGCTTTCAATCAGGTCAGTGCATTTTCAGAGATAATTTTTGCAAATGCTGTTCTCCACCTCCATATTGTTCACTTTACATTGGCTGGCCCATTTTGGAGATGAAAGAAGAGAGGAGCATGTGGGGAGAAAAACTTATGAGGGATAAGAGGAGGAGACTTAACGGGAATAGGCCACCAAACCCAGACTTCACCTGCTATGACAGCTTCCATGCTGCCCATTGAGAAGACCCCTCCCTCCTCCCCAGGCTTAGGGTTTCACATGTCTGACTGAGTGCAGTGTTTCTTGGCAGTGCCAAATCTCCTTCCTCTGGCCTTTTCTTTTATCTTGAATGGAAACCTAGATCATCTGGCTGCAGCACTATACACAGTAGCTCATATGAACTGGGACCGTGGGAGCTTTGCGTACAATGCCCCTTCACATTGGACCATTTTAAACTGTAAAGCTCCAGAAATATGTAGAAATAGATTTTGAATAGAAGTAGAAATTTATTTTAGGCATATGATTATGCCACATGTGTAGAGAGGTGGGTTTAGAAGCAAAATGAGACATTACAAGGCCACAGCAGAAAAATCCTTGACTTGTAAAATGCTAACCTTAAAGCAGAGAGCTTGGGATCTCTTGGGCTGTCCTGATGCTGTTCTAATGTTATTGCAAGACTTGGATTGTCACATGAGCACAGAGTCAGCCACCCTTGTCTGTGGCTCAGAGAGAGACTATTCACAGGATCTGTGCAGCTATTTTGTTGCTTGAACAAAAGCAAGTCTCTCTAGGCAATTAAACTTTCCTGTGCCTTTCCCCCCCTTGCTGCAAGTTTGGAGCATAACACTGCAGTCAGCCAAAGCCATTTCAGCAGATAGAACACTTAGTGCAAAGAACACTGAGATGATTTCTTCTTGGCAAAGCTATCTCCAAAGAATATTTTGGCTTTGTGTTGCTCCCTCTAGTGGGATTTTGAAGGCTTATGAGTTCACAGTCATGCTATTTTTTTTTTTCTAAATGAGTTGTGACTTCTTAAACCTCTCATGCAACCTGTAAAAAGCACATCTTACTTCTAAGCCTGGCTCTGTCTGCAGGATCCAGAGCAGCCACAGGCTCTGACACCCGGGATGGCAGGCTGACACCAGCTTTGTTCACAGCTCGGACTCGGAAAATATAGGAACGGCCTTCAATCAGACCAGTGACAGGAAAACGAGCAAACTTCACAGGATTCTCATTGCACTGGGTCCAGTGGGAGGTGCCAACCTCACACCTGAAAAATACAAACAGCAAGAGCAGTGCTGGGAAGGGGAAAACACCAACCCCACACGCCTTTGCAGCTTCACCATCTGTTCGTGCTGATTGACTGGTCCACACCAGTTTCCTCAGCAGAATTACTCCCTGGTGACATCAAAGCAGCTGCACCAAGACTTCAGGCTGAAGTACCAGCTGGGCATACACTAAATCCCTCACAGCTGCACCCCTTCTTTCCTGAACTGAAAAGGGGATAAGAGCAGACTCACTTCACTATTTAAACCCTCCAAAGTATGCTTAGGGAGTGTCAGCTTTAGCTTACTTGAAAGGACAGGAAATATGCATCCCTTGCAGTTGCCAGGAGGACACTGCTTCATCGTTCCTGCACAATGCTGCACTGGACATCCCAAAAGATGCTGGGCTTCATGGGGTGCAGAGACCCCCACAGTGAGTTCTGGGACCAGCCCAGCACAGAGATAGCTGTGAATAGGGTCAAAGTGGGGCACTCAGGCCCTGCCTCAGAGACCAGACCACTGGGGCTGCCAAGGGAGCCTGTGGTGTGCTGGCTGCACTCCCTACAATGACAGGACCCAGCATGGTCCCACAGCTGTGAAGCCTCACACATATCAGGAGGCTGTTTATGGCAGAAGGAAGATATGCCTAGCAGCCACAGCTCAGGGAGGCAGGAGAAGCTTGTGGTGATGGCTTCCCTGTATCCAGCAATGTGGTCAACAGCAACATGACCTTCAGCTTGGAAGAGACTATCTGATGAGATATCTGCCAAAGAGAAGCTTACAGCTCCTACCCAGATTTCTTGGTGCATGTGAGAACCTCTCCTGAGAAATGTCACCATCCCACTCAAGGTGGTTTTGTGGGTCTTGTGTCTGCTTGGGGTGAGGGATACCCAAGCTTTGCTTCTACTTGTTAGCACAGACCAGTCCTGCTGGCTGAAGTCACCCTCTCAACTCCACAAGGCAGTTAGGGGATACCCTGGCTGAATACTTGGGTCCCTAAATAACCTCAGTGGGATCCAACACTGGAGAGCAATAACACAGCTTTGAATTTGGAAGCATATGCAGAATAAACAAGGTGAACCCAACAGAAAAAGCAAAATGCCATTTCTCTTGCAGTTACTCTCAGTGCTAACATCCTTCAAGTCTCAAAATACTGACTTAATTTCTTAAATCACAGGCTTCTAGGATCCTGCCACTGTGTGTAACACATAAAGGTTTTTATGTGTTTTTATGTAACACATAAATGTTTTTAAAAAATAATTTCCTTGAAGCTTGTGAGTCTAAGAGCTGGAATAACAGTATTTGGGAAAGAAATCCAAGTCCCTTTGAGATACTATTTTCCTTTCTGGTACATGGTAACTATTAGGAGAGAGGCAAGAGAGCCCTGGTAGTGAAGAAGCCACAGCTGCAAGAACTACAAAGCAGTACAAAATCCTGAGGGTTCTCAATCTTAGAGGAAGCAGCGAGGGCTGAGCTGTGCAGATCTCACAGAATCCTTTCTATGCAATTAAATGAAGCAAGACATAATTATTTCCATGAAAGTTAGATCAGGCCAAGCAAATCCAAAACAAAACAAATCGATTTTCTTCTTGCCAGCAACAAGAATGAAAATAATATCTCATGTCAAAATAAAATTTTATCTCATGTTTTTCAACGTGCCTTAAGTTTTCTGAGTTGGAATGAGCAAGCAGCAAAACTAATTCTCCAGTCCAGCACACTCACTGACCTGTCAATGAAATATCCAAGGATGGGGTTTCCTCCATCGACAGCAGGTTGCTTCCAGGAGACAATGACATAATCTTTGTTGGCATCTAAGCACTGCACATCAAGTGGTGCACCAGGGGCTCCAGGGATTTCAGCATCAGCGTCTATGAGGATGGACAAATATGTTTGAAAATGTGAACCACAGTTCTTTCACAATTATAAATTTTTAAGGACCAAATTGTGTTCCTACTGGCTTCAAAAAAGTATTTGCTTTTATACTGCTAGTGTTTTTCTAGGATTTGGCTTTTCTTTGCAACATTTACAAATGTTTTATATGTTACAGAATACTGTCAATGTAGTTCACCTAGACATTTTAAATAGAATTAGTACCATGCATTCTGGTTAGGGAGCTGTGAGAGACACTGTTGAACTAAAAACTTGGCAGCCCAGGCAATAGCCGAATCAAAAGTATTCACACACTGGATAGAACAATACTGAATTAAATATCTTATCTCCACTCATAGTCCTTCATTGTTTGATTTTGGTTGGCTGAGAATTGCAAAGGTACCAATACCTTTTGAAGTTTAATTATAACACACGTACATTATCACTGTGGAATAGAACCTTGATAAGTGTATTGTTCCTTTCAAGTGTTTACCATAAATCTGGGACTGCTGATGCCAAAGGGCCTTGACTCCTGCATCAGCTTCTGGACATGTCTTATCTAAAGCTTTGAAAAATAGAGCATAGTGCTGGGCACTGGGGAATTTTTATTGTTTACAAAGAGTCTGATTTGTGAGATGGTACAATTTTTATGTAGAGAAAAGTAACCTTTGCAGGAAGATTCTGTGACTTTCAAATAAGAGATGTTGTTTCTCTGCAGAATAACATCAATATGTACAATTGTGAGCTATTTCAAAAGAATACCTAAGGTCTATATACCTGAATAAAAAAAATTTGCTAATAAAGAAATTTGCTATTCATACATTCCATATAAACCTGAATTCTCAAAATGGTTTAATGTTTCAAGGCATTACAGGTTTTTGTTTTACAATATATAATAACCTAAATTTTTCATGATTTTGACTTTCATGAAAATAATGCCTTATTAGAGTATTCAATATGTTTCATTAAGTAAAACAGTAGCCTTCTTAAAAAAAAGAAAAAATTCCAGCCACATTGCAGAGTCTTCTCTTATAGGCAGAGTAGCATCACACAGAGCTTTTGAAGCTGTGCTGAATTTGCTGAGTCCAGGGTCTAATTACAGGTAATTTAATGCATTTTTAGAAATGGTAACATACAGAGTAAA
Organism: Toxostoma redivivum; assembly: GCA_013397375.1. Taxonomy (NCBI): domain Eukaryota; kingdom Metazoa; phylum Chordata; class Aves; order Passeriformes; family Mimidae; genus Toxostoma; species Toxostoma redivivum. Next base: position 238,855 of record VXBI01004268.1, read on the forward strand.
CCATCCAGTTAACATCACAGAATATTAAGAACATTAATAGTAATGACAATATGTCTTCAGTGATCTCTTTATGAAAGGCTTTGATTGCCCATATTTGACAGAACATGAGACAACAGTTTCTTTCCAAGACAGACTGGGAAACAGCTGGGAGAACCAGCATGGCTGATCAGCCTCTAGGAGGCTAGGATTTCATCCTTGATGGCTTGCTGACAAATGATGACCTGTAGTCATGGCAGAGGAGTCATACATGCTCTTGAAGCCCATGTGAACATGTAACATTATGAGCCTCCCTTCCATTTATACACTGATTTCTGTGTGTGACACAAAAAGACAACTGCTCCGGCTTAAATACCAGAGCTGTCATTTAAAGCAAATTTGGCTACAGTTTAGGAGGAGCAATGAGGAATACAGTAGTCAAACAAGATTGTAGGGACCATTTAAATAGGAATGTAATTTGGTAAACACACCCATTTGGTAAACACACCCATTGACTAGGAAGATACTGCATTGAAAGGGGTGGTGGGTTCAGTCAGGTCACACCTATGTTGCCACAAGATGTAATAGGATTGAGGGTGATGATTTATTTATATGGCAGCACAATGTAAAAAATAAAATAAAGACAAGTCCTATTTCTTGTCACAAAAGCTCATTTCAATAGGCTCTTTCTTCAGGTGATGAAAACATCTGCTTCAGTTGTATTTTCTGAGCAGGTTGTTATCTCACACAGTTCTGCTGGACTTGGCAACAAGGAGCCATTCTGGGCATGGTCTCAGAGCCAAGAATTTCCAGAGCCTTTTGAATTAGGATTACACACTTCAGCTGCTTTTAGCAGCTGGGACAGATATAGAATCAGCACACAACATGATAGCCATGGCTCCTTTTAAAGAAATAATTCTCAATGGATATTCAATGAAGTTTTTGATGGTACAAGCAAACAATATCCACAAAAACACATTTTAGTTCTATTCTTCACTGCATTACTTCAGAGAATCACACAGTGGTTGAGATTGGCAGACAGCTCCAAATATTGCCTAGTTTAGCCCCTGGCTCAAAGCAGAGCCAGTCAGAGCTGGTTGCCCAGGACCATGTCAAATCAGGTTTTGAGTGTCTTCAAGGATTAGGACTCCTCAGCCTGTCTGGGTATGTATTCCAGTGGTTTCTTTCCTTCCCTCCATCAGGTACACATGGATAAACTCCTCCCATGATCTCTCTTTTCCAGGCTGAACAGTCCCAGCTTTCTCAGCCTTTCCTCATATGAAAGATGCTCCAAGATGTAAATCTCCTTCACAAGCCTTCAGTGGCCTCACTTCAGTGAGCCCATGTCTCTTTTGTATGGGGCATCCCAGAACTGGATCTAGCATTCTAGATGAGCCCCACCAGTACTGAGTAGATGGCAAGGATCACCTCCTCAACCTGCTGGCAATGCTTTTCCTAATGCAGCCCGGGATGCCACTGTCTTTGTGACAAGGGCACATGTTCACCTTGGTCCACCGGGATCTTTCCCAAAAAGCAGCTCTCCAGACAGACACCAGCCTATTCTGCTGTATGAGATAATAGTTCTCCAGGTGCAGGTCTTTGTGTTTCTGTTCCACTGTATTTTTTCCTGCAGTGTTTGAGAGAACCCTTCAAACTGCACATAAAGTCTTGATAAAAATAGTGCAGTTTAGCTAGCAGCAGGATGGCTACAGAAAAGCATTTGTAATTCATTATGTGCATTTTCCCTCCTTATGATTGATGCTCAGCACTCTGAACAAAATACCCTAAATTTCCTCCTCAGAATGTCAATGGAGTTTAGAAGTCTTCGGGCTCATGACATCAAAGCCTGACACATGCATAGATTTTTTCCAGCGATAACGACTGAAATGTACATGGATAAATTCTATTAATAGATAATTATTATTCTATTGTTATGGGGGGTTGGGTAGGGGGGAAGCACCTCAAATATCTGAGACTGATTTTGCCACCATATTTTCCTCAGCTCTATAGTGAGTTTTGTGCACAAGACAGTATCCTACCTCGAACAAAGACATAACCACTGTACTCTTCATAGTACTCTCCCATCGCCACTCGAAGCGTGTAAAGACCTTCATCTTCCTTGTTTGCATGAGTCAGGGTTAAAGAAGCTCGTTCCCCACTCCACTGCATCTGGACCCATTTGGATGGTGTAATAAGTACACCTAGAAATTAGAGAATTTCATGATGAGAGCCAGCAGGATCTACTGAGGAATAGGTTCTGAATACGGAGAATATTTTGGGATAGATTGGAAATACCAAAGAGACCACTATTATTGACAACGTTCTGTCTTTGAAAACAGTCATAAATAACATCTAATTCTGCTTTTATGACAACTTTGGCTTCAAAGCATTACTTCAGGAAGCAATAGTTTTTTATCAGTTGTTACAGAACACTGTGCAACTACTTAAAAAAATATCTTGGCATATAAATAAATAAATAGTAAAAGCTATATGAGCTCTATAAATGGACCACATAGGTGTTGGCTCTGATAAAAATGCTTCTAATTTAAACTTTTTAAGAAATTAAAAATCCCTAGAAGACATTTTCACAGTGCTTTTTCAATTTTCTGTGGTTTCATGTCAAAATGCTAAATTATGAAACAATTCTATTTGAAAAAGAGAAAATTATCATATTATTGTTGGAAAACCTGAGAAAGTGATGACCAAATCATAACATTGGCATAAGCTGAAATAAGTAAAGATTTACATGGAAAAAGTTTGTATTTCTTCTTGTCAAACATTCTCACCATTTCTGTACCACTCAATGTCTGGTTTGAAGCGCTTGATATCAGGATTGATGACAACTGTGCAGCCCAGACTCATTGTCTCGCCTTCTCTCCCAAAGGCTACATCAAACTTGTCGACAAAGCTGATTTCAAACCTGGAAGCATAGCCATGAGGGGTAACAGCAACTGTATAAGAGAAAAAAATATCTGTTTTTCTTTCCTTCTGTGACAAGAGTAGGAAGAAAAAGTATTCAGTGATTATGAATACAGTCCCAGGTAAAGTTCAAGGTATAAATAGGAACAATATATATAATAAGTCATCATCTTCAGAGGTAATTGCAGTGTTGGATAATCCAAGTCCTTTCTCTTGAGAATCCACTATTTCTTCATTCATACAACTCTAGTTTTACAGCTAATTCACTTTAGGAGGGAGAGGCTTCTGCAGAATTTCAGAATTTTTAAAATTTCTAATCCAGTGTTTTACCATAAGGTTTGTTTTACAACTTAAAAACACTTCTATTTGTGATTATTTGTTCACTTCAAGTTGATCTTTAGCTTATATGGTTCTTCTCTTTCCCCATTTTGACTCCCTGCTCTATTTCAGAGCAGTCATGTGTCCACCCAATATTTGTTTTTGTAAGCTAATAAGCCTTTGTAGGGCTACCATTAATATAAAAAGGGCTCTCCAATAGCCCCCCTCTCTCTGTTTCTATTCTAGTTCCTAAATTTATCTTTTTGAGTGCTGTGTGTCCCAGGTGGTGCAGTTTACCAGACAGAATATCCTAAGTACCTTTCACTTGAACTGTACATACACAGCAGAGGGGCTTCCGTGCTTGTTTTGAAAACAGCTCAGCTGATAAAAACTAAGGTCACACTTTACTTTTACTCAGCTAGCCTACACTGATAACTTTCCCTCTTCCTGTGATCAATTACTACATGCAAATCATGATCTTTCTTTCCCATAAAGAAGTGACAGATCCCAAATTTTATTGGAAATATATGGAAGTCTCATCTGTGAAACATTTCATGGGGTTCCTAGGGCACCTTCACCCACATGGCATATGTGGGTGGATTGTCTTATCATCGTGAAAGCATGGATGCCATATGAATAAAATGTGAGTTTCTCAGATGAAACAAACTACAATTTTTACCTTGATATATCCCAAAATAGTCTAATTGTGTTCTGGATATTTAACCTTTTCTGTGAATTTTCACAGCTTATGAAACCACATAAGCAACAGACAACAATTAAGTCACCTACTCTATGTAGGTACATGCTTCCCCATGCCATGTTTTGCATAATGCAAAAGAGGAAGTGGTTCTCTTTGACAGATTCTATTTCATAGTGAAGTGCAATATTAACAGGATGTTTCTTATATAAGCCAACAGACCCAGAAGGCAATGCCATTTTCCCCCACTAGTGAGGCTAACACCATCCAAAACTGTAGAGCTCCACACCCTCATAAATCAGACCTGCTTCTTTTTAAAATAATGTTACTAAATATTCAGCTTAGTCATGTGTCATGATGTCACAACTATAAATGGAAGTGTCAAAGAAACATATTGCAACTTACATGGAGAGAGGGAAAGATTTCTTGCATGCAAAAGACTTGCGTCAATTTCTCCTTTGTACCCTACACAGAAAAAGACAAAATTGGTCAACTTCTCCAAAAGGTAAAGGCTCTGTGAGCCACAAAACCAAAGCTGGTAATGTGCATCTTAACCAAAAAAACCCCAAAAAAACCCAAAAAAACAAAACCCTTGAAGAAAATATTTTGCAACCTACTCTTTACCACAAGGGAAGCATAAACTGAAACTTCTCCTTTAACATTCATAGCAGAGGCATGATACTGGGCAGTGTCATCGAATTCACATCTGAAATTATAGAAATTATTATAGAAATTATATATCTATATATACAGGCAGAGCACCCATTTACTCTTTAGCATAGCCTCTCTTTATATTAAGATTGTTTTAGATTAAGGAGACCCTCAGAAATCTGGGTAAAATCTATTAAGTAAAAGCTTGGGACACAGACTCATTGGACACTGGACTGATTGTAGCCATTAAGTCTTTCAGTGTTAAACCCCAAAGTTTGAAATAAATGTCTGTTTTCAAATATCACTTACAGTTTTGAAATTGGGAATACAGCATAAGTAGGAAAAACAATCTGATAATATTCATCACTAATTTACTGTCATCTGTGAAGAGATGCCTAACACAGAAACTTGTAGGAATGGTAGGTTTCATAAAACATTTTCAAAGGGCACCTGCCACTAAAAAATTGTCAAACCCAGGTGGTTGTTGATTAGGACTCATGTTTTCAAAGTTTTTAATGCAAAAATTTCCTACTTGGAAGGTGAGTACTGTTAAAGATCTTTCTTGTGCATAAGTGAGGACATCTCAGTTCTAATCCTCGTTTCAGTAAGAATTGTGAATTTTACTATACTTGAAAAACAGTTAACTCACATATTTTTATGTTTTTAACTGTATTAATCAAGCAGACAGATGGAAAAAGTAATCATAGATATCCCACATTTCTGACTTAGCCATAGACAGAATATTCAGATAAATAATCCAGATAAATAACTCAGGTAAATTGCATGTCCTCTACTGAGGTAAACCACAACTGCTTCAACATTTAGTAGACAGCATTCACCACAGCTGATATCCCTGATATAACCTGACTTGATATCTCTTACAGCCTCAAGAGGTATGTTCACATTTTGCAGGTCTCATTCTACAGCAACATTTCAGCTTAAGCTGTTTGTTAAATTATTTAACACTTCCTTACTCAGTAATCTCCAGGGAGTGCAGCCCATATCGACTTTGAATGATATACTTGCCAGGGTGAGCCTGTACATCAATGGGCACATTATTCTTGTACCTATGGAAAAGCAAAGAAGCAGTAAGTCACAGAGAGAAGTCATTCTATATTTTGAAAGGTCAAGCACTTGATATTTGAAGTAGAACATCAGTTTCTGCATGTTTCTCCTAGATAAACTGTAGTCTAACTCCCTGGAAAGACATTACATATCTTTGGAAGCATAACCTTTCTCTTTTCCTCTTTGACCTGCCCCAGGTAGATTTTATTCTCAAATTAAAAGAAAGAAATAGTCTTGAGTGCGATGAAAATCAGTTCATAATACCACAAACTTCATGCTGCTATTTGTAAAAGAAAGGAGGAGTCATGAGAGCAGCATCTCAGAGTTTTGTAAATGGCAAATAAAAATTTTGTAGTCTCCGTACTTACTAACTATCATAAACATTTTATTTGGTTTGCATATTTGACCTACTTTTAAAACCTTTATATAAACAAAAATGCCAGGTAGAAGGTTAACTTTTCTGTTTACTTGCAACTTAACAGGAATAGACTGGAATACACTATGAGGGTTTTCTGGCACAGGTGTATCCTCAGGTAGGAAAGCTTTACTGTTCAAAATTCCCACTGTCCTGGTTTGAAGGAATGAATGAGCCAGTGCTGATCAGTGGTAAGCTGGTACTGCTAATTTCAGAATTTATACAAACAGCTTGAGACTCTCATAGGGGGAGAACTGTGGTGCAAAAATTCTTCGTCTTCGATTGTTGCATAAAATGTTGATTTCTGGACAATACATGGTGTAACCAAGTAAATGTTTGACTGAACCCTTTCTTAAGCAGGCATTGGAAATATGGAAAAGACTGGCAGTAGAAGTCTAATAAATAAATTGCACTATGAATTGTATTCAGTACATTTGGAATTGATTTGAGGTCCATAAAGAAAAAATGTTTCCTACGAGAGTGTCCTACTTTACATAGCTTTCCCTTTTCTTTGTAAGGTATATACATATAAAGAAGGTAAAATTATAAAGGATAACATATAAAAGTATTTTTATCTTTTACTCTGATGTAGCTGAAATAAATCTTTCTTCTCACAACAGATAACCAGACAAAGAAGTTTGCTTCTTCATTTCAGATTTTATATTTTAAACCTTTCATGATTTTCAGTTAGAAAAAGAATTGGTCTGGTGTCAATGGTTTGCCTCACTTCCCCAAACAAACCAGTAATTAATGATTTTATTTTCACCAAGAATATTATCAGTTGAATATATCTCAAGATGAAGCTAGATCCACAATAAATCTGAAAACTTTCTTTCAGCACCATCAGCATTGTACAATAGAGAATATTTCCCTGACTACAAATATTTGGGCTTAGTAATACACTGAGAGTTTTCCAAGCACTTAAGTGTGTAAGGACCATAAACGCGAATGCTTTTTATCCTCATCTTCCTCTCAGCAAAATGTCTATGGAAAGGGACTCAGTGCAGGGCAGTACTCTCTATTCTGCACATCAATCATTTGCAGAGATGCCTGACCTTATTACTCTACTGTCCTGGCTTAGGCAAAGAATAAAACATGAGTCTAGCAAGAGTAATGCATTCACCACCACTCTTCATCTCATCTGTGAGCTGGTGCCCGCCAGACTGAACTGCCTGGGGACATCAGGGCATCTTTATATTACATCTAGTGTGTCAAATATTTTTGATACAATAGAATAATGCCATCAGATCTTAATATTTTCCAGGGAACATGAAATCCGGTAAACAGGACTTAACTCCATAGCATCTTTAAATTTTTTCCAAAGGGCTGGGCAAATCTTGGACCCTTTGGCAGCAAAGTTGTTTGGTAGCATGAGGTGCTGTGCAGAAACAAGCTTTTACTGGGTCATGCCAACAGCAAGAAGACTTCCACTCCTTTTGTCTTCATTATCAGGTTAGTAAAAAGTAATTTATTCAAATTTTGCTTATTTATATTAATCTACAGAAAGAATAGGACACATGTTAGTAGCACCACTTGTTATTTCTGGAAATGCAAATTCCAGAGCAGCCAAGTCATTAGCTAATTTGGGACTGCAACCTCCCACTGTCATTAGCCACTGATAGTTTATGCTTTCTGCTACTGGTTTCAAATGTCCTGGGTTTTCCATATGCCTTTTTTTTTTTTTTTTTCCAGGGGAGTCAGAACAGCTGCTTCAGGCAGGTTTTCTTTAGAGAAAGTTCATAAAGCTTTATAGTTTTTCAGGCACAGCATGAAAAGGTCTTCATTGCTTATACAAAGAATGACTGCAATACTCTACTGACATTTTGTTAAAAAGGCTGAATGAAAGCTGACAGATCCAGGTCAGCACTGTTCTATATCTTAGAGCAAAGACACCTGCTGAAAAGGATGTGATCTCTTTTTTTTTTTTTCCATTAGTAGCCTGTGGCAAACTGAAATCCCTTTGGAACTCAGATGTATAGTAAAACGATGTATTAATTTCCACCATCCACATTTAGCACTTAGATGAAAGGCTGGTTCACAGCAAGAGCAAAGACAGACAGCTGAAAGCTCAGTTTAACCATGTCAGGTTTTGGGGATAAGGTGAATCTCAACCAAAGTGAAAATGACCCAGCTCTTGAATTCTTGGGTAGGATTCAGGTTACAGAGCTGGATTACAGCCATGAGCATAGCTGACCATTGCTTATATCAAGCTGAGAGCAAATCTAAAGGGTTTGTCTGGAATCCTCTCCAGGTGGAATGTGAACACAGGGCACTTGTAACCTTTGCAGGGTGGGAAAACTGTGTCCATGCAGAGGCTGGCTGTCAGAGTCCCAGGAGAGAGATCCATGACTTTGTGGACTCAGCTCTGGCCTATTAATATACCTCTTAATAGCAACTTTTGACAAGCCCTGAGATTAAGGTTTTTAAGACCTAAATAAATGCAGAGTCACTTAAGCAACTCAAGTAGCAAATTGCAATATATGATAATTACATAACATTATGATACAGTAGATATTTCCCTTCCAAGCCAGCATATTCTGTGATTCTGTAAANACTTCAGATTCCGGTTAAATGGTGACTTTCAGTGCCAGGGATACAAACTTACCATGTAACACGGGGCTCCGGCCAGCCAGCCACAGAACAATTAAATCTAACATTTTCCTTTTCCCAGATAGTGTGGGAACGAGGCTCAATGATAAACTCAGGAGGATGTAACAGTTTATCTTGATTCAACTTTTTATGGAATGCCTGAGTCTCTTCTAGCTGGAAAAGAAACATTTTATTATGCACTTGATTATAGCAGCAGTTAGAAGTGCAAATTAATACAAAAAAAAAAAAAAAANTCTCTCCAATAATTCCAAAGCTTTCATCTTATTTGGATGGTTCCAGATGTACCTGAAGTCACTGACTTCAAACACTGGTGATGTGTCTGCTATGAGCACATCATCATTGCTGAGATTTCACAGCATCATCAAAGGACTTCTATTTCATGGAGATTCAGCACTATAACTGCTCAGCTGCCAAGATGTGTGCTCTTGACCAAAGCCTGTTTTAATGCTTCAGGGACATTAGTGTCATTTGCAGAACTAAACTCAACTATTTAGAAAACACTATAAAAGATAGTATGATAAATTAAACTGCTATTTTTCCTTAATCATCAACAGAAGGAATGTATTTGAGGTCTCTACTAAATAAAAAAAAAAAGACAAAGACAATACCCCCTGCAATTTTTATTTAAACATCCAGACAGACACACTTAATGTATTGATCTCATTTGGACACAGAAAACAAAGTTTTTATTTTCCAGAAATTCTCCTTCCAAAATAACAAGATTTGATTTTACAGGGCTGTTCCCCTCAAAATTATTCTAAGTAAATAATTTTNAGTGCTGTTACACAAATATTTTAAATATTAATGTAGTATTTAATTTACTATAATAATAATAATAATTATTATNTGTTCCCCTCAAAATTATTCTAAGTAAATAATTTTCCACATTTAATTACTTATTGATTATTTTAAATACAGAGTGGAAGGCGAAATAGGCCTAAAACTCAGATGTCTATTGTACTTGTGCTGTAATGCAAGGCTCTCTATGCTTAGATCATCTCTGACAGAACTACTTTCAAACCTTTCCTCCTGATGGGATCCTTCATCCTCCCAAGGTAACAGGTTTAACTGCTTGACTACACACAGAGCTGGAAAAAACTCCTAATATGGTATAAATCTGGCTTTCTGCAAACTAAACTATTTATTTTCTGCCTTAACTTTCACATATATGGAGAATTACAGGTCCCTGCATTCAGATTATTAAAAAAGAACTTTTATAAACTGGGAAATACCAGTTTTCCCTGTAATGGCTTCTCAGTCCTGGACAGGTTCTATTTATCCTCAACATTCATCAAACAGTGACTGCTCATTATCACAGACCTAACAGACTCAACACAATTAAATAACTGCCCCTTACTCTTACTGATAATACTCTAAATTGTTATTTGTTATTATACAACTGTCATTAAATTGACTGATGTTAAATTTGTGACCTTTTATAACTCTCAGATCTTGAGGTACTTCTACTTAGCCAGGCATCCCTCATTTACTTGTTCTTTTCCATCTATGTGTAGCAATTTCCATAGGTTGTCATCAAATTTCACCCTCACTGTTTCTCAATTTTTGAAATGATTTTGACTTTTTTACCTTGTCTTTGAAAGTGTTTACACCTTTTTCAACCTTATGTCATAAGGATATTTTTTAAGCATAATGCCAATTCTTCTGCTCAAAACAATAAATAATAAAATATAATAACAGTTTAGCATAGCATAGCATAGCATCGTGTCATAATATAAGTAGTATAGTAATAGAAATAAAGTAATATATTTGCTAAATGAAACATGCTTGCACTTATATGCCCTGCCAGTCTGGTCACAACATATTTGTAACTGTGCTCTGAGTATTATTTTTCAAGAAGCTGGACAATAATGCACACAATTAGAGATTTGGTTCCAGATGTTCTTCCCTAATTCTGTCCTAATTTACACCCAGTGATTAAAACTCTGGGGTGAACACTTTGGACAAGCTTGTTCTTAGGGCATAAAAGTCCAGAAATTACCCATTCACCTACATATAAGCAAGATACAGATAGATAGATAGATAGATAGATAGATAGATAGATAGATAGATAGATAGATAGATAGATCGATCTCCACCTTTATTCTCTGCCCAGCATCCAGAAGGATGCTGTACCATTTAGATAGATGTGGGCATGACCAAAGAGTCTTCCCTGGTTCCCTGCTCTGTCCCTTTCTCTCAGCACAACAGAAGCATTCCTGGTACCTGCCTTGGGCACAGTGCCTCTCTCCTTATCCATTTGATACCTGGATAACAAGACCTTTAAGTAATTCAAGAGATTTCCATTGAAAATACTTAGGTTTATTATGACTATTGTTGTGATTGCTCATGGAGTAAATCAGGGCATGCTAGGCACTTTACAGACACCAAACAAAAAAATCCTAATTTTCTTTTCCATCTTAAGTATTAATTTCTTATTTTTTACCGTTTTCTTCATGGCTACACGTTCAGCAGACTCCCGGATTGCCACTTTCCTTGATTTCTTTTCATGATGTTCCTCTTCAGAAGTTGTCTTGGCCACCTTTTTGACACTAACTCCTGCCCCTGTGGCAAAAAGGTTCCTCTTGGCAACGTACGCAGCACTTTCTTTAATTCTCTCTTCTTCAGTGTCTGTGATACCACTGATATTCACTTCTCTGAAAGAATTTTTAAAAGCAGAATCCCATTGGAAAATGCTGAGAACATGCTGTATTTCTACTTGCTACCAAATTAGCCACTACAGTGGCCAACACTCTTCTGCTACTGCACTCTCATATGTATTCAAAGCAGAAACATGATTCTGCAGAAAGACTGAGTATTTCACTGTTAAAAGTCATGGGCATTTTCAGGGCCTCTCCCTCTAAATATGCCATACACATGCTCAGTTTAAACATTATCCTGTTGTGGCTTTTTACCTCCATCACTATAAAGGCATAACCACAGATCTTCAGGTATTAACTTAGAGCTGCAGTGTGTGTAGCAACACTGCCAAAGGAGCAAGAGATAATTGTGGCTGTATAACAATGTCCTCATTCATGATTTATAAATCCCCCACCCCCTTATAAATAGATAACAAAAAGTTATCTTCATTCATAGAAAATTCCATCCTATATTGCTTTCAGGAACATAATGATGGGTTTTCTTGAAGCCTCCTCTTCAGGCTTTATAGAGAGGTGAGACACACAGAGCTCTCAGTGGGTGCAATCCTGTTTCCACACTCACATGTGGATGTACCATTAAGACCAAAAGGTTTTGGCACTGTCAGGACATTACAGCTGCTATAGTGGTCCATACACAATGAGAGGTCCTTGACTTAAGAAGAAGAATTAATATCCTCCTGCTGAATTTAGTTACTTTAAGGGAACATTAGATACCACACTGAAAACAAATTCAGTTTAAGTTCTCATTTAGTGCCATCTTGCAAGCACTATAGAAACATCACCTCTAATTCTAGAGTGTATTCAAGCATAGCTTCTCTTTTATCATAAAAAACTTACTACTACTTCTACAAAGCAAAAAAATAGAAGGAATAATTTTTTTCTGTTTTCTTTAAGATTGCCGATATTATGCATTTGATAGCACATCTCAATACTCAAAAAATTTGAATTTAAGCTCGGAATTAAGTGTTCAGCCCCTTATCTATGAAGGCAATTTGGTGAGATGCAAGGCAGTCAAGCAGTGGAATGTGCTGTAAACTTAATTACATTTAACAATTGCCAAGACCAAAATCTTACTTAATAGCATAGAGCTTTGACCACCCTCAAACTCAACTTCCTGTGTTTCAGTCTGCTTTAAGAGGATGATCCTTAAGAAATCAGTGGAATGATAGATTCCCTCCACTTAGGCACATCAGCTGTCCCCACAAATATCACCTGAAGCTGCAGATACATGGAAGAGATTTTTAAAAATAATTTTGAAAAATCAGTATAATTAATATGAATACAGCTATCTAAATTCACTTCAAATGAATCCATGGCATTTTTCTTCAAAGGCAAACTGATACTATTTCCTTCTTAATTACAGTAGTTAAGATTTCAGGAACTTCACAGTATGGACTGGTTTCTCAAGGCATTAAGCATCTTTTGGGAGCTGATGAATATCCTCTGACTAAAATAGAACTCATCCTAGTCATTTGCAGTTGTAATCCCCAGATGCTTTTGATCAACAGTATTAAATATTTAGATTTTCTAATAATTTCTCCCTGTTATAATCTTCCCAGATCAAAGAGAAGCATGTTCCCTGAAATGACAAATGCACAAAACCAGCAAATCATACCATTTAAGAGTTGGTTTTACAGTCAAGTCTCAAGGGTTTCAGCAGAAAATAATTTCAAACAGATACAACTAGATCCAACCCCAAATGGCACAGGCAAAATATAATTTTAAGGGTATCTGCCATCTACAGCCCTTTGGCATAGACTTATTAGCGATTGCAAATATTTCCATGAGCCACATTCAGCAATTTCAGCACTTATGGCATTACATCAACCTCTGGGTGTTTTACTGTTTAAAATACTGTCTAGCTGTCCATAATTTTCTCTTGCAAGGACTAGCCCAGATGTTTAAAAGGATCAGTGACAAAGTGAATAATCTGAGCAAAGTATTTTTTCTACAGCAGAACCTGAGGGTTCTGAAGTAGAACTAAATAATGGAAAGGGTGACACATCGCTGAAGGTCACCCAGCTCCAACAAACCCAGAGAGAGATGACCTTTATAAATAACTATTCCTTTTAACAGCTCTCTGCCCATGGGAAACAACACATCAATTTCACTGGGGAATTTGGGAATGACATATAGCATGCACATGGTTCAATGGGCTTCAGCTGTTATCTTTCAAACAAAAATAAATATCTGAGAGGAATGTGGCATGCAACTTCCACAGTCTTGGCATGTGGTCATGAGCCTGATGCCAACAGTGAAAAGCCTAAACCAGATACCATTTCATAACATGTTGAGTTGAGCACTCAGTCATCATATGCTCTTTTTAACTAATTTTAAAAATTAAAAAGTCCCAAAACAAAATTAAAACTTTTTGGATCATTTCAGTGGCAGAAAAGTACACACAGGTTTCTGAATTGCCATCAGCAAAAAAAGTAAGATTGACATGCAAACCACCTCCCCCCCAAAAAACCCCCCAAAAATCCAAAACCAAACCAAACCCCCCAAAAACCCCAAAACAAACCAACCAACCAACCAAACAAACAAAAAAACCCACAATGATGTAAGAATCTGACAGTACCTTTTAACATAGGATCCCAAATAGTACCCCAAAATATTTTACAGACACAAATAAATGAAGCTACTCATCATCACATTGAGTTAGATATTACTGTATGCATTTAAAAAGTTATTTCTTAATATTTGTTAACATGATGTGCTAAGATCACAGAGGCCTGTAAAAAAGCTAAGTACTAATCAACAGTTGTGTTTTTCAACTATTGCCCAATACTATAAATTTTACTTGTGTAGACTCAAGATGCAATAAAAAGGGAGGATATTTGTGCTTGAGGGCATGGGAGACAGATGATGGTGAGCTGCAAATCTGCTAGATAAGTATAAACACTGGCTGAGTTGCAAAAATAGTGAGAAGCCTTGAGAATACATTATCTCAAGTTTTGCATGAGACTGTCACATTTTTATGTGTTTCTATCACAGAAGATACAGATGGAACTCCAAAGCAAATTTTTAAAAAGGCAGGAGTGTGTTTCTCAATGTTGGCTGGATGAAAGATCAGTGAAACCAACACAGGAATGTACAAGAGGTGAGAAAAAAAATACTCTGAGATACTGGGAGTTAAAAAACAAAACTACTGTTCTCATCAGAAAAGCATCACAAATGCTCGAAAGGCCAGAGTAATAACATCCTCCACTGACAAGCTGGAACTCAGTTCATGTGAAGCCACGAGTTTGGATATAAAGCAGAAGTGCCATTGGGTGTTGATTAAGCCATAGACAGAAAAGCACTGGTTCCCAGGAACAACTTGAACGTGTCCCTTGAAAAATGCTGTACTGCAGAGAAAAGACAAGTTGAAGGGAAGTTTCTGTTCAACTGGAGGTAGGCAAGAAAACTTTTTCCTGGCCTCTAACCAGGAACCACTTTTCCACACTACACCCCAGTATGCATTAATCTGAACAAGTGACTATGCTGGAACAGCTGGAGACTCCTACTAAAATCACTATGCCATACCCCAAAAAGGGCAGGGGAGCCTCTTTGCTGATGTTGGTTCTGGCTTTCACATAAAGTTCACATTCAGCTTTACTGAGAACACTGCTGCAGTAAGATATATTACATCAGTAGTAACCATGCAATAAATACCACCAACAAGTGAGATCAGTCTGAATCATTACAATGGATTTGAGAAAGCATTTGGTTTTATTCCAGGTTTTCTCTATGCCAGGACAAGACATTAGCACATTGTTTCATTGTTTCTATGTTTAATGCTTGGTAAGAGATATTTGATTACAGAACAAGTCTTCAGACCAAAAGAATAAGCTAAATAATGTGGACAACATGTTTGTCGGGTTCCCAATAGGCAGGGTTCTAATTATATTTTCATTTCATAGAAAGTGGCCCTGACGATGTGTTCAAAACAAAGTCCAGACACGTAGGTTCATTTGTCCTGGCTCTGGATGAACAATGTCTAATCTTCTGCCAGTCAGTTGACTTCTCTTTGTCTTTCTATCACTCATGTGGAGTGCAAACTATCACCATAATATCCACAAGTGTAAAGACAGATTAATGGATTTGTTATTTGATAATTTGTTAATAAAATGTCAGAAATAAGATACTAAACAAAAGGAAAATGAACATACCGTCCCGTGAATATGGGCACTGAGTAGTCTAAGGCTTCGTTCTCTTTGTCTTCTGATATCAAACTCTGTTTTGCTCTCTTTGCTTTGGGACTCATCTTATAGGATTGATCTTCTATCATTAAGTTGGAATTTTTCAGTCTGAAATGAAAATGATATTGTTAAAATCAAGGAAAAAAGCTGTTAAGAAGCACTCAAAAATACAATTAAAGTACTAAAAATTTTTTTGCTATCTTGTTTTGTGATCAAGAATTTATAATTTTTAATAGCCATAGTATCAGAGTTATTAAACACATAACTAAGTGTACTTTTGGCAATCTCATAATTACAAACATACCACTTATGCCCCTTAATATTAAATCTAAATAGATAAACAATACACCTGGTAGCAATGCACTTTTAATAGCTTTTGGTTTGGGACTTGGAAAGATCATTTAAGTCTCTCTACAGAAATTGTAGGGCACTGTATTGCTCAGAAACCAGTGTTGCCATTCCCACTGCTCTCCTATACCACTCCAATCCATTGGAAGAGTTGAGTAAAGTAGCACCATTTAACACAGCACAGATAAATGGAAGATGACTGAAAAGGAGGAAGTGCTTCCTCCCATCCTCACCAGCCTGGGAGGGATTCTGAAGAGCATGAAGCATATTTGAGGCAATCACTTTAGGTTACTTTTTAAAATAGTTACAAATTAGGTAAACAAAGCTCAAAACACCTGGTCCTCCTTTGCCAAAGCAGCACATCTCTAATTCCCACATCTATGGAATATGCTGATTATTTGTCAGCCTTTTATAAATCTCCAGTGTCTATTGACCTGTCTTGCAACATCACCACAAAAAATCACATTTGAGTCTGATTCTGGTCTGGGGATTTGTCTAGACAGTATGAGCTCCCTGCTAACACGTGCAGATACAGGAGCAGAATGATGGTTTCTCAGCAAGGCTCGTTAACCCTGACATGCGCCTCTGTCAGGGATAACCTGCTTCCCACACCCTGGAAAGCTTACACTGGTGTCTCTACATAGCACGCTGCACACATATATCAAACCCATGCAAACACTGGGCCCCTGGGAATGTTACACATGCATAATGTAATATAATATTATATCCTTGGGCTAATGTTTTCCTTAGGCTGTATCCCTGCAAAAGTACCACCACCAACACATGAAGAGTGCTTAGTTTCCAAAAGATATACTAGTAATCTACCCACTGAGACTGTGTGTGAGATGACAGGTCTACTTTCATTCTCCCATCTTTCCTTCCTTCATTTCTTTGTGCCCATCCCTTTGCCCAGGTTGTGGTCTTTCCCTGCCCAGCTCTGTTAAATCAGTCTCCCATTCTCTGTCTTGCTGTCTCTCTTAATGCAATTCCTCTGTGTTTCCCAGGTGCCACCATCACCAAGCCTACAGCACTGCTGCCAAGAGATGCTCAGTGCAGGGGGTAACAGCAGCCGTGCACTGCTTCTCCTTCCTTCCTTCCTCCTCTCCCTGCAGCCTGGTTTCCACACAACAGAAGGCACAGCCAGTGAGGGACTGTGGCACACACTGCAGGGCTGAGGCCAAGGGTTTTCCATGCAGGCACCACAGGATCAGCCAAGGCACACACCACAACTACAGGAGAGAGATGCTGTGAGATCTGGGTTTTGACACCAGGCACTGCTCAGGACAGCCAGGGACAAGAGAGGCGGATCCAGCTTAAGGGACAGAAATCCAAGCAGAAAACACTCGGGAACAGTCCAGGCAGAGTAAAATAAAAAGGAAGAGACACATTGAAATGGGGTGTGTAATAGCCTTACTCCTGAGTTGGACAATGATGTGGAGCAATCGCTACAGCAAGCCACAAATGCACTGGGAGAACTCATCAAATAAGTGATAAGAAACATCAAAGGCAAATTATTTTCATTATTTTTCTTAATTGAACTGGAGTCTGTAAGGAGCTGAGGATCTTTACTTAGCAGGTGACTTTTATTCCTGTCCTATTTAAAAATGGGTCAAACCTGGAATTTTGTCTCTGACAGCCATTAGATTTCCTCAGAGCTTTAGGCTGCACCTGTTAGGAGGCCATTTGATTCCTGGTTGTTTCTAAATCAAGAAGGATCACAGTATGAATTGAACTTAAGTTAAAATGTCTAGAAGTTTCTATTTTAATAAATGTAGTTAAAATGTGGTGAAAATTTCAGCTCTAGCATTTATAGCACTGTTAAATCCAGACCAACACCTTATTCCTACAGGAGAGTTTGGCCTTGCAGTCAGTTTAGTTTTCATTTAAGGTCCAGATTACACACTCATGCAGGGAATTTATGGGAAGCATATATAGCATTTCCCATCACTCCCTGCTAGGCATTTTGTTGATAGCTTTCCTGTATGGAAGTGGGGGTTTCTTATCTTTCACTTATATCTCTCTAAAATTATTTGAAAAGGCATGAATAAATTGCTATAGGTTCTGTTTGTCTGGAAGCTGTTTTTTATTCAAACACTCCAAGTGTTTGAAGTTGAATATTTCACCTTTATGACCACTCCAGAGCACCCAGTTAGTGTTTTCAGAGGGATACCTAGAGTCACTCCAAAATGTTCTTTAGAATTGTACTGCCTAAACCAAGAGATCAGATGAATAAATTTGAAGCAGCAGAAAATGTTTCTCCTTTCTAAATTCTAACATTTGCTTCTGTTCTGGCAGAGCTAGATGGAGGCTAGTAGAAACACATATTCAAATGCAGGTCTTTCCTTGAGAAAATAGGTTAAACACCATTCTATCACAAGGTTTATTTCCCTGTTTTCCTGTGTTCTTACAATTTATTCCTGAGCAACACAAAAATAAAATCCTGCCTGAAACCTTTATTTAGGTGGCCCAAAGGAGGACTCTGTTTCTTGAACCAGATTCTAAAATCTTGCCCTTTATTTTAAAATGTTCCAACCTTCTATATGATATGTGGAACAGAATCTCCCCAGAGGAGCAAGAGCAGGGTATCAGTGCTCTCTAGTTTCATAGGGAGGAACAGTACCATGACCTTTTAACATCTTTCAGCCTCATTTGATATGCCCAGCTAGCCTATGTATATTTTTTTCCAAGTCAGATATTATCTGTACTGGCTTATCAAGGTTGGTGACCTAAGCCTACTGTCCTTACTTCAGAGTGGTTTTCAGCATGTTAAAATATCAATGCCAGCATTTTTCTAGTTTTTCGTTAGAGCCACTGAACTGTAAAAGGCACAGACATTGTTCTGTGGAGATATGAAAACCAGATGCTATTAACTTTTCCCTCTAGCCAAACAGAGGAACTAAAGAAAACACTATGCAGGATGTCTGCAACTCCCAAACAGATGCTTTGTTCTGTTTTGATGTCATATTCTCAGACAGAGAATATGTTGGCACTGCCCTTGTTTCTGTGCCTGAAGGGACAGGCTTCCCACACTGCCCAAAGAGAGTCTGCACCCAGTGGATGTAGAAGGATGTTCTGGAAGTAGACCACAACACCCCAGTCTTTAGGTATTTCACACCTGCATGAAAAGGCTCTTTTATTCCTCTACAAAATCATGTATCTTGTCCTAAGCAGAAAGAGATGATGGTATACACCATACAGCTGTACCTGCTGGAGAAGCTCTGTTAGCCACAAGGCCTTGTCCAGGCTCTCTTTTTAGCACCTGCTTCTTTCCTAATTTGCAGTATTTTAAACTTATTGTAAATAGGAGACAGTGGATTGGCAAACCCAGTTACAAGAAGTAAAAAAAAAGTATTTTCAGCAAAGGACTCTTTAAATTTAGCCTCTAAAATTGAGAAGTGCTCTCTGGTGACTATATTAATTTTTAAGTTGCGGACAGATTTGTCACAAGCCCGGGCAACATTGCTGGCAATATTCCCTAAAACAGCTTCCACAGCAATTTTATTTGAAGGAGAATTGTTTCCACAGAGCAGGTCTCATTACAACAATTTCCATGCTTGGGTATGACATCTGGAAGCCAGCTTCTTCACCCTCACATATAATAAACCAAAGGATGAGCAGCGCCAAGCTCATGGTCTTCTCATGTTTCTGGAAGTGCATTATTTACTCAGCCTTGTCCTGATCCTGGTTACAAGTGTTGCTCAGAAGAGCATTGGCTCTCACTGGCAGCCTAATTAATTGCAAGCTAGAAAACCATCTCTCCTCTCTTTGCTTGGTACACCTGAATTACACCACTGTCTTCTTTGCTGTTTCACCTGACCTGCAAAATACATGTCTGAGCCACAAAATGTACAAATGTACAAAAAATGTCTGAGCCACACCAGTAACTTCTGTTTTCCCTCTAAGCAGGTGTCTGGCCCTTTTGGCAGCAGATAATCTGTCTGTGACACAATGGGATTATCTGATACTGCTACACAGGAGAATAACACATGGAAAAACAGTGAAAGTTTAAGCAAAGGCAAATCACCAAGCTTCCACAAAAAAGAGTTAAATTAGTTTAATCCAGTAGTCCTGTTTGACAGCCCTGTAGTGCTGTAAGCAGCTTTGGCAGTTCTGACTCAAAGCTGCTCAGAAGCACATGAAGGATGGAGAACTGCTGTGGAAGAAGGTTTTCCAGGAGCCAAATTGCCCATGCTGGCAGCCCCCAAGGATTGGATGGGGAAGAGGATGGGTGGCTTGTGGGAGACATACATCCCTCACCTGTAAAGAGCCTCAAGGGAGGCACATGTCACTTTTCCTGCCTCTGCTGAAGCCAAAGAGGAAGTGCTTGGCTAGAGACAGCCCCACGAGCTGGTGGGGAGAGCTGGGTGTGAAGAGCCACCTCTACTTGGATAGAAACCCTTTCTTTTGGGAGCCCAGAGCTTTGCACCTTTGGCCAACTGCAACCAGCAGAGCTTCAAGATTCCATACTTGCTCTTGATTTTTACAGTTTTCATTTCTCTCCTTGTAATTCCTCAAGCTGTTGTGGTGTGAAGAAGACTTGAAATGTGAAGGACAGGCCACTTGCACATGGAAAATTTTTTGTCCTCTTGAAAAATCAAGCTATGGCTCCTTCAAACTGCCTGTATTCACACTCTGGGAATGTTTTCTGCTCAAGTGAGGCTTCAGTGTCACAGAACTGGTTCCAGGTCAAGGTCTTGCAGGTTACCTAGTTCCTAGTCCTTCTCCACTGCTTTCCTCATGATAAATTCCTCCCATTGCACTGACTGCATGCCAACACCAGTGCTTCATGAACATTTTCCTATACTGTGACTACAGAAAAGGATGAGACTTAAATTTTGCAAGAACAATAAATTAAACAAAAGCTACTTTAAATTAAAAAAAAAAGAAGTGACCTGAATAAAAACTTAGTTTTTGAGTTTCCTGTTGGGCTTAATGGTGTTTATCTGCAAAACTATATCCATTATGTGCATCAAATCCATATTTGATGGTAATATTCACTGATATGCAATCATCAATTGTTAGCTGAAAAATTTTATCTGGATTTGAATTTGTGTTTCCATTCTGGTTTCTCATTAAGAAACAGCATTTCAATTCAAAGCCTTTCCTACTAGAAAATTGGAAGAATTTGAAGACTCGTTTTTCTTTTTTTTTCCTAAACCATTCTTTTCATATGGATGAAAACAAAAAGTCTTTGATTTTTCTATTTTTTTGAGTAATGCTTTTTGTCTCCACATTACCCCTTAAAGTGTTTTGGATTGTCTGGGAAAGACAGTACAAATTTGGCAAGAATTCCTTCAAATTTGAACTACATTTCACTGTAGAATTGCATCCTTTTTTCCACTTTACCTCTTGAAAATTGCAGAAATATGGGTTGCAAAAAATAAATAAAGACCAACACAGAGGCTATATTAAGCATAAACCCAAGTTAAATACTGAGATTTTCGTTCAGAAATATTGTCTCCTGTGTTAATTGAGTTTTGTGTAAGACAGATTGGAATCACATGTATCTAATCTCCAGAGTCCTTGTCTTAGGTAGTAGCATGGAATTTTTCAAACTTCCAAGACAATGACAGGATCACAGAAATGAAGAAGTTGCAGCTGAGACATTCTTATCTCTGAACAATCTATTGGCAACTCTTGTACTACAGAGTATTATATATGCAAATATGCTATTTTAAACCAAAAGCTTTTATCTTAAGGAAAACCTCAGGAAACCTGGAAATGTTTTAAGTTCTCTCTCAACTAACCAATTTAATTTCCTTCAATATTGCACTGCTGACGTTAGAGTTCTTAATGAGAACATACAGGTTTCAGAAGGAACTCATACGACAGCTGAAGTGCTTTGTAACTGGAACTCAGAAACAGGTTTTTTTAACAATAATTTTTTACAACTTGAAGTTCTATTTTTGAGAACCTTTTCTTCAAGAAGAGGCAAGCTTTGGGTTAGGGTCAGCAACAGAGTGCATGCACAGCTGCATTGATGCAGAAATCCAGGATATCTTCCCTTACCTAGCTCCCTTTGGAAGCATAACCCTCAATCCCAGCACCTGTAGTTCTCTTCCCTTCACCAGCAGATTATAAATGAGAGTCTCACTGCTTTCTCAGTGGTAAGCTATCTGCACAAGTAAAATTGTTTCAACAGCAAAGCCTGAATATGACCCACCTAAGACAATCAGCTATAGAATCATAAAATCATTACAACCTCTAAGGTCATCAGGTTCAGCCAGTAACCCAGCAGTGCCAAACCCACCCTTAAACCATGTCCTTAAGTGCCACACATTTTTGAACACTTCCAAGAATGATGATTCCACCATTTCCCTGGTCAGCCTATTCCAATACTTGCCCACCCTTTCAGTGAAGAAATGTTTCCTAATAGCCAATCTAAACCTCCTCTAGTGCAGCTTGAGGCCATTTCCTCTCAGCCTGTCTCATTACCTGGGAGATAAGACCAACCCCTGCCTGGTTACACTCTCAGACAGTTGTAGAGAGTGATAAGGCCTCCTCTGAGTGTCCCTTCCTCCAGGCTAAAAAACTGCATTTTCCTCAGTTGCTCCTCATAAGACTTGTGCTCCAGAACCTTCATCAGCTTTGTTGCCCTTCTTTGGACACGTTCCAGCAACTCAATGTCTTCCTTGTAGTAAGGAGTTAAGTAAAGCCATTCACCTGGGCTGTAACAGCCTCAGGTTCAAATTCCTGAACAAACTCTTGGCAAATAGAGATTGGACCCTGACCTTCCTGAAAGCCAAGTGAAGGCTGAAATCACAAGGTATGGTTTACTGTGGTACATGTAGTCTTTCTCTCATTGGTTTTGGCCAAGATTTCACCATTATTCACAATCCTGGGAGGATATTCAGTTTTCAAAATTTAAATTTTCTGCAGGACAAGTTTTGATCAGTTCTGCTAATGATACTCTTAATTTTACATAAATATAACAGCAAGCAGATGTTTTGAGCTATAATTTGTTGAATGTTTCCTCTATTCTTAACAGCTGCTTTAATCTTACTTTAATACTTCCCTAATTTCTGTAAATCTCTGAGATATATAGATACAAAGAATACGAGGCTATTAGATAAAAAATATCACAAAGTATCACACACAATATGACTGGGTTGGAAGAGACCTCCAAGATCATCAAGTCCAGCCCCCACCCTAACACCTCAACTAAACTATATTTTGCTAATGCAATTGCTTGAACAATATTTATTATCTCAAATTTTAAAAAACTCTTGTGAGAGCTAAGCATACTCTTCTCATATAAGATGGACACTTCAGGTTATTTCAACTTCGGAAATAGTATGCCTCAACCTTGAATCACTCCGCACAAAAGTGAAACTATCAGGCCAAAGAAGAATGAGTTGGATTTGGACACATCAACTCAAACTTGCACGAAGAGCTTTGAGTTCTTTTACTGCTTCAACCTGGCCAGATAAGAGACAGCTTCAATCCAAAAGCTATCTCAACTCTTCATATTAAATTCAGCTGTATTTATATGGCTAAACAACTTGGAAGGAGGGGTAGCTCATGCCTAACCAGTTTGGAGTGTGAATAATGTCACCATTCAGCCACATCAGCATTGCCAGTGCTATTCTTATGACAGTCCAACCTTCACACATGAATTAGTCCAACAAACTAAGCTGATCAGAGTCCTTCCCATTGCCAAAGCCAAGGGAAAACACCAGACCAGGAAAATACATTAATGTCAAGTTATAGAGAAACTTTATGTGGATGAGTTTTGCCATTGTTTTCAATGGAAAGAGGTTGGATATTTTTCTAAGCTGAATGCTGTTTCGAAGAGGGATTTACTTACCCCAAACTGTAGGCTTCAGATCCCAGCCTGTAGGCTGCAGCCAGCTTGTTGATGGATTCAGATGCATGGCTGTGGGCGGCTGAGCTGGTGCTGAGGGCCTCAGAGTCAAGGCTGTAGGCAGCAGATCTCTTGCTGTGCGCAGCAGAGTGGTCGTAGGCTGCGGAGCCGTAGCTGTAGGCTGCCGACTCGAGGTCGTAGGCTGAAGAGCCGTGGCTGTAAGCTGCTGAGGAGTCCAGGCTGAAGCCTGCCGCAGATGAGTGGCGATAGGCTGCGGAGCCCCTGGTGTAAGCTGCAGACCCTTGGGCATAGACGGCAGACTTGCTCTTTGTCTCCTTTTGGTACTGGCTCACAGTGGAGGACAGCGCTTTGTGGCGGTACGCGCGGTCATAGTGCTCGTGGTGCCTCTGGTAGAACG
The DNA here is from genome assembly GCA_013397375.1 of Toxostoma redivivum. Classification (NCBI taxonomy): domain Eukaryota; kingdom Metazoa; phylum Chordata; class Aves; order Passeriformes; family Mimidae; genus Toxostoma; species Toxostoma redivivum. The sequence goes on from VXBI01004268.1 coordinate 262,914, forward strand.
GTAAGGACATCATGGGTGCCTTCGAATTTTGGGCTTCACTGCACTTTTCTGAGCGTAAATAAACAGGATGATGTCTGAAAAAGGACAGGCCAAATATAAGGACTACTGTCAAGGAAACTCCTGAGCTAGCATACAAATACTACCCAACTTCACACAAACTAACACTGAAAAATCAACTTGAAACTTGGAAACTTTTCAACTTGAACTTGAAAAAATCAACTGCAATGAATTTAGAGTTATCTTTTTATGATGTGATTTACACTTTCAGACAGGTTCATATTCGGGTTTCAGGATGCCCACATGTCACCCATCATGACCAGAAACCTTTGCACTGTTCTGTCTGTTCATTTGTAGTTCGCTCCCTGCTACTGCAAACTATTCAAGTTTTATGTGCTCACTTATTACTGCAAACTAATGAAACTATGTATGCCTGGCTTCTTCAGAGATAATATAAATAATTTTGTTTAATTACAATAGAGATAATAAAGTAATAAATTATTTTTAAAGGCATGAGCAAATCCAACAAGGCTATAAAAGCTGAAACAAAAATACATGAACATTTCATTTCTTTTTGTAATCCAATTTTCAGACTGAATTTAATGTTCCATTTATTATTACAACAGTGAATTAAAGCACTATGATTGAGAAGGGTGTTCGCTTTTCTCTAAATGTGTATTACAGCAATTGTTTTGTATGTGATACTTTTAAATTTTCAATTTAAAAGGCTTATTGTGCATTATACTTTTACAGTTTAATGAGGGATCCAGTCTGTATGCAATGGGTGAAATAATATCATGCTCCTCAATCCAAATCTTTTCTTTTAAGCTAAAATATCATGCTCAAGATTGCCAAGACCCTTCCTCCAGACGATAGGCCCATTTAAGTTTTAGTTTGCACATTATCAGTTGGTTGTCTTGTAGTCACTTGTAGTGCAAATTTTGATCAGGTGAGAGGTAGTTCCCCTCTCAAAATGGGATGAAAATTGAGTGCAGAAAGAATTTCCCTTTTTTGTTTGTTTGTTTTAAAACCAGCAGCACAGTTATTGTTTTGCTTTTTTATTTTGCTGTTGTTATAACTGACTTTTTCTACTTTGACATGCAAGCTTGCCTCAAGTAATCCATATGATAACCTTTCTTTCTCTTTCTTCTTGGCTCACATGGCTACTAGAATTGTCCCTGAAAAGGTCCTGGATTAGTAATAGAAATGAGCTACAATAAGGAAATGTTAACAAGGATTTAAAGAAGATCCAGAAACAAGAGTTTTTATTGTTTTGGGATTTTTTTTAGCTTAAATCACAACAGTAGGAAAATTGTTCTGCTTCATGTTTTCCTCATATTAATGAAAAATGATTTAAAGTTTGGACATAAAATACACCTGCAGAACTGGAAGGCAATGACTTCATGAAAGTCTAGATATCTGAATTGAGTTGTCCTGCACAGGGTCAGGATTTGGTCTTTGATGATCTTTGTGGGTCCCTTTCATCTCAGAATATTCTGTGCTTCTGTGATTTTTCCCTGGTGTTTATGCTCTCTAGTTTTCAGTCCTTGGCTTTTCCTTTAGTATTTGGTTCTGACAGCAAGTCAACAAATTTAAAATTATTCTATTTGATAACTGCTGAAGTATTCACCTTAGCCAAGGCAAATTATGAAACCCCCCAAAAAACCAACAAACCAAACCCAAACACAACAAAAACCAAAAGCAAAGAGGAAAACTTCCTTATATTTTAGGGATCTCACAAGGGGATGCTCTTTGTAGGATAACTGAATTGATCATTTAGTTGCAGGAAGTCAACAAAGGAGAAATTTATTCAGAAACATTTTATGTGAAAGAAATTGCTAATATCCTGACCACAGTGAAACTGTGACTTCAAGTAGATGAGATAATGCATTTACTTTATTTTTATCTGAGGAAGAAGGAGAAATGGGAAAGAGTGCTAGCCCATTGGTCTCTATGGCAAAAACTGATGCTCCTTTTTAACTCCCTTGTTCCTAATGCTGGCTATTTTTTTCATGCAATTCTAAAAGAATGCAATTATTCTGTCTAGCATCCTTGTTTCTAATACCTGTCAGTATTTTGTGTTGCTACTTATTTCACTTTGTTAGCTACTGGTAGTATGTAGTGCTTCTTAATTTCTCTAGTTTCAAAAGATTTTATTTTCTTCATTTTTCTTCCTTGTCTTTCTCTTCCAGCTCTGTGGAGCTGGGTTTAGGACTTGTAAGTCATTGTGATCACAGCCTAGGAAGGTTAAGGCATACAGAAGAATATTGTCTTGCACACTGAAAGGGAAGGAATATGAGAACATCCTGTTTTCCTTCTGCAGACTACTATGGTTTGTCTTCACCATCTTTATTTGAAGTGTTTGCTGGCTTCATCATTCATACAACAGCCACAATGCTAACAGGCATTCAGCTCAGGCATTCCCACAGGCTTCAAAGTACAGAAGGAGATCCACAAGCACTGCATGTGTTGCCCATCAAGAAGTTAAATGAGGCATTTAATTTACATTTTATCAGACCAAAAGAACAAGTTAAAATATACAAAGGAAACATTTTTCTTCCAAACATGAAAGGTCTGGATCTCACTGTCCTCAGGAGTAGAAGTCTGTGATAGGAGTAAGGACTATGATAGCAAGGCAGGCACTGAGCACAAAGTCAGCTCTCATGGTTCAAATCAAAGACCAACACTGACTCACATCACATAAAAGGAAACTCCTTTCATAGGTATTTTATCACACTATGAGTTATGTTTTCTATTTCCTCTGAAACATCATGGATTGCTCACAGGCCAGGATATGTTGGTTACAGTAGTCTGATCAGATACAGTAGTGTGATGCTATCAGAGATGACAAGTAGCTCAGAAACTTCCAAACACTTTGCTCCTATCTGGAGCACTGCCTGATTATCACATTAATTCCCATATCTTAAGTTTTATCTATGCTACCTGAACTCACTTAGTTTGTGTGCACTAACCAACCCCCTTCAGTGTGAGGGCAATACTCCCTCTCAAGATCAGTGTGGCACTTCAGAGATTGGCCTAAAAATATTAGTGGCCATAGTTAGATTAATTCAGAGTTTTTAGAGCTATATTTTAGCAGCTGTTGAACTGAGTATTTAAAATTACTACTGAGCAGACAGACAGTTCTGTACTGTCCATAGTTCATTAAAGAAAGTGATTCTGCTGGCATTACCTCTTGTGTTGTTTATCAGTCTGTGTAATTCTTTAAAGATCTACTCCATCAATCAATGAAAATAGTGAAATATATTTTAAAAATGAAACTCCTGTAAGCAGAGAAAAGATCATATGCAACAAGAAAATATTTGTGTTATTTAAACATTCTCTAAGGCCACAGGAGATTACGTGACAAACTCCTCCTGTATCTCAGTAACCCATGCTTTATTTGAGAGTAGTGTGACAATATGCAAAGATAGCTGAGTGAAAATAAAAGACCCTCTACACTACTTTCTTTTTTTCTTTTTTTCACAGCTGAACCTACAGATGTCTTCAATTCATGTCCACAAATCCCTCAACTGCTGAGCTAAGGAGAATAAAGGGAGCTACTATCAACTTGGCATTACAGATTCAGATTAAAAATAACTGAATACATAAAACCTTCCGGCATAAAAAAAAACACTTACCAGGATCCAAATGAATGGCAGCAAATGGAAGAGCTCCCAAGTGGATGTATAGCACAAAAATACAGCAGCAATGAAGCCAGCAAAGAAAGAGGCAGTTAGGACGAGGGGTAAGGACTGGACTTCAAGGTCCAGAACAAAAATAATGCCTGCAGTCAGTGGAATGTCAGAGCCCCAGTCCAGACCTTTTATGGCCAGGGGGATGTTATAAATATAGCATGAAAGAGGGAGAGAGACAGAGACAGATACCGATACCCTGTACTATCTCTGTGCAAAGACATGATGACGGCAGCCTCAAACTAAAGGAGATACAGAGCTCTCTCTTTAAAATATCCTCACTAAATTCTGCATAAAATCAGCATTCCACTTCAAAATTATTTCTAGGATTTTTTTCCTTTGTTAAATCAGATTTAGGAGGAGAGGAAAAAAAACTGTGTCATGAACCAGAAACTAGGAAAGACCAATCCCTGTATTGACCTTTGCTATGGTACAAGAATATGAACATTTCATTGGTTCCTTTTTTTTTAATGCCAAGCCACAGTATATGTAATATAAATATTTCACCTTAATAACAATCTATTAAGACTCTCTAAAGTCATATGAGTTACATTTCAATAGAAATTATTTTTGTTTGTTCTGTTGACAGTGTTACTTTTTTATCATCTTTAAGATAAAATACTGAATTAAGAACATGGCCTCATGAGGCATTTAAGTAGATATAAACAATGCAGCTCTAAAACCCAACTTTTTGTTTCTAAATTAAACAGTATTACCTCTAGGAATAATTAAATGGGCTTGTCTTCTTTCATTTTGGTCACAACATTCTGGCACAAACATGAGTAATCAGTGTGGCTGAATATTACACCAGAAAAAGTTCTGTCATCCAAGATCTAGTAAGTGGAATGCAGTGTGACTTCATTGTAAATACAATTTTTCTATTCCCTGTAAATTTAGCTTTCAATAAAAGTGATTAGTGCATTTTATTTTATACATTTGCATTGACAGAAATATTAACCCTCCCAGTTCTGCTATAGCTTCTTTTCACACTCGTCATACAACATGACTGAGAACTTGCCCAATCCTCCTGCTCTGCTAATGCTGTCCCCTTTATGGGTATAACCACCAGAAGAAGGTCAAGGCTAGAGGATCCCAGGCTTTCCTCTACAATTGTTCATCAGTATCTTCTTCTTCACCTCACTGCCTTGATTCTACATGAAATCCCTTCATTGTCCCCACTAGCTGCTTGTTCCCAGGGGAGCCACTGCCTCCTGCCTGATGCTCCACCTTGCAGTAAGTTCAGAAGCCTCTTCACCACCCACAGCAGGTGCTGCTCAGGTGCACCAAACGTATGGGCTTTTGATTTTTGCTCATGAGGACAGAAATTATGGCCAGCAAAAAGCTGTGCAGTCACAGAAACTGTATTGTGGCTCAGGAAACTGCTCAAATCTGCAACAGGCAGAATGTAAAACAAGAACACAAATACAAGCTTTTCGTCCCCCAGAAGACTGTGCCAGTGGCAGTGCCACTGAACTATACGTTCTGGGCCATAATGTTTATTTTTAGTTAAGTAGATGGGGCCTCAGTGGACAGACTACTGGATTGCAATACAAACTCCTGATCCACTCCTTCACCATGGCCATTTGCACTGACATTGTAAAAGTCTTAATGACAGACAAATTGCTTTTTAATAATTTAGGAAGATGTAGAGAAATGAAAACAATTAAACATCATATTTCTCTGCTTTAATTGCAAGACAATCTGTATAGCTCACATGTGGGGGATAAAAATCTGAATGTTTTCAGTATTTTTCCAGGTATAATGGCACTATGAAGTTCAATAGTTTTCTGTTCATTCTATAAATAAAATGGAGATACAGTGTAACAACAAAATATTTTGTATTTTGCCCCTTAAATTTTCACACTTTCAGATCTAGTTTTATTATGAGATAATATCCACAACTAATTTCAAATCATTTAACTCCCATTTTAATATCAAAGTATATATATTTTAAATCACTTGGAGCTCTGCAAGCCTCAGAATCCCTGCAGCACTCTGTATCCACATGTATTTAATCACTTTAGTCTTGGGAGAGACACTCAGCAAATATTAGTTTTGTCTTCTCCTTATTGGAACTACGTAGTGCTGGAGATCAGTTTGTTTTTCTGAATGGGAAACTTAATTTAGAACCTGACATGACAGAACAAAAACCTTTCCAGATTGTCCACTGAAGTTTTGAGGGCTATAGCATCCTGTAGCTGGGGGTATAAGTCAAATTCCACAGCATCACAATCCCTCTCTTTCATTTGAGTATAATCTTAAATAAATCAAGCAAAACAATATTTGGACAACAGAGGCTTTGAGCATGTGTGTTGTCTTACAGAGTTTGCGTTCAAATTTGGGTCTAGTTTTCTGAATTGATTTTTATCAAGAAAAAAATCACTTTAGGAAGATATGCTATTGTCCATTATACTCCAACTAACCTGCCTCATAACCCAGCAACAGCTTGAGTGTCTGGCCTCACACCTGATGAACCAAGTACAAGACCACTGTCTCCTTAATATGGATAGAAATTTTTCCAAAAGCCTCTCAAGCTATTTACTGTTGGTGCCTAGATCAATTTTTCATCATAGAGAAATATTTGCCTTACCATTATTAGCAACATTTATTCTGCAGCATCTCTCTGGAACTCGAAATGTTGCTTAAAAATGTTGTTGCTGACAGCATTTATTTGAGAAATAAATATATAATGCTATCCTTTGTAGCATTATAAAGGTTTTTGTCCATAATAAAACCTTACCCCAGGAGCATATTGCAGATTCCTCGAGCTATTCCAAAAGAAAATTCTTATAATTTCTTTAAGTGCTTTTGGCACTTAGATGTTTTTTTCAATCCATAGTATCTCCTGTCATTTTAACTTCCATACTGAAACAGATGGTTGTTAAATGTTGTTCCACATTTTATCATTCTTTCCTAAATACTACAGATTTTTCAATACCTTTATTCCAATAATGATGAATAGTTTCTAATACCATCATTGTGTTTAGCTTCGTACCTTGGAAAGGCTGGCCAAAACCCCTTGACACATGATTGCTGAAGGACCAAAGTTGTACCAACTGCAGGTAATCCGAACTAAGAAAACTTGACTGAGGTCTGCCATTGAGGTATCCAGCTTTTAGAAGCAGGTAATATGCTTAAAAATATGAGTTAAATAGTTTTGGCAGGATATTGGCCAGAGGTGCCCAATGTTTGGGACTTGGGCAGTGGGATGAGCACTGGCTGCCAGGTCCTGATAGAGCCTGTGGGAAGCTCCCATGGCTCCTGGGGAGCACTAAAAACTGTGACTTTTCAGTGATTGTCAGCCCCTTTTCTGTTATCCATAGCCTGGGTAACTGAACTATTTCATTACAAAGAAAACAATCTGTAGATATCATCTTACTGAAGTGCAAGCTACTATTGCAATAATGCAAAGCAATTACCTCAGGTATTACAATAATAATTTCCACAATCATTCAGGCACAGCTAACACAAATGTACCCAGTACACAATAACATTTTTCATTTTCTTTGTCCTCACATTAATTGATTAAATACTTTCGAATCAATCAAATGTTTCTTCTAAAAGAAAGGGTAGTCGCTATGTCTTAATAGAAGAAACAAAAAATGTTTTTAGCTCTTTAGCCATCACACTTGGAAATTATGTCTAATAAAAAAATTAGGCTCAAACAATTACAAAAAAGTTTTGAGGAAAATTTGCATCAGAAATTCATAGATTACTTTATTCAACACTCTCTGCAGGACAGACCCTCAAATTTCAAACATCAATTTTGATGGTGAGTAAGAAAGTCTTCCAGAAATTGGAGGTGAATGCAAAAAGACCTGGTGAAGACAGAGGTGAACATTTGACTGTTTAGCATTTAAAGAAGAGAAGGAATTGAGACTAGGATCTGATGGGTGAACATGCAAGTTAGAGATAATTTTGGTGATTATTTCCTAGGTGTGATTTAACTTTAAATGACGTAGTTCAAACATCAACAGCATAAGCTGCAGCACCAAATGATTATGAGACAATTGCCAAACCCATCAGGACAACATTTCATAAATATTCAGAGAGTTAATCAAATTTATTGAATCTTTTTTTTCAGTGACTTAAAATATCTTCTATAGCTGGTGACTTCAGGCTCCAGTGCAGTTATATTCCACAAAGGCAGCAGTATGTTTAACTCTGAAATGGATTAATCCTGATTTTTATGTGATGGGTCAATACTCTGGTTTCTCCATCCATGCTGTAGGACAAGTTTTTTTCATCTCTGAGCAACTTTAAGTTTGGAAACTCAACAAAAGGGACTGGCATGAACTAAAATAAGATACTTCAAAGACTGGAGGGCAAGACCAGTTTTCTGTCTGATGATGGTCAGTATTGGATGATTCAGGAAAACATGCAAGAAATCAAAGTGGACAGGTTTGCAATATCCTTTCCAGGGGTTGTTTCACCTTAATATTTATTGCTTAGCTAGTTTATGATCTTACAGCTCAAGTGACTTATAGGAGAAGTTGTGGTGGCTTAACAAAGCCCTTTGTTGAAAAAAATTAAATAGCTGTTTACAGTAAAAGTCTATAATTCAGTATAATATTAATCGTAGAGATGAGAGCTCAGCCTGTACTGACTCTCTGAAAATCAACTGGGATTTGGTTATTTTATAAGCTGTTGAAAGTTTCTAGTTCCTCATTTGTCTTTTTCTTGCTATAGCTTGGTCCTGGCTTTCTAGCAGAAACTGTCAATGTCTCATTAGCACATCCCTGCCTCTTCCACTTGTAAGAGTCGGTCCGGAGTTTCCCTCATATGCCCCATGACCGTGGCGAGGAGAGAGGCTCTCCCAAGGACCCCCACCCGCTTCTGGACAGGAGCTCTGGCCTGGCCGAGGTGGATGCTGGCCAAGAGACTGTTTGCTGGTGTGCTGTGTTTGCTGTGATGGTACAGTGCCTTCGAACTGGTACTATGCCTACTGCTGCTTCTGGGAGCACCATTGCATGTTCTGTTTTGGAGCAACTCACAATGGCACATAAATCTCCCACCTCTTGGCCGGACACCAGTTGCTTTGGAAAGGACTATAAGAAAGCAACCCTCTGGAGAAGCCTTTGAGATCTCCCCACAGCAGACGTGCCTATTGGCTGGGACCACGAGGACACCGCGGAGTCTATCGGACCAGACCACGAGGACATCCGTCTTGTCTGTTGGTAGCTATTCCCCATTCCCCCNCTTGTCTGTTGGTAGCTATTCCCCATTCCCCCCCTTTCTCTCTCTCTCTCTCTCTCTCTCTCTTTATTTTTGTTTCTTTTAACTCTCCCTCTATTGCAAAACTGAGTTGTTGGCACTCAAATAAAGTGCATTTTGCTTTGAGTAACTGATTTGTCCCCTGTTGTTGCCCTTTTGGACCTCTGAGATCAAAACAATCCATCATGACCCCCGCCCTGCGTTGGCGGATCGTGACAGCACCGAACACCCCCTCAGCTGGACACTCCAGCAAAGTAGCAGCACTCTTCTCCCCGCAGTGACTGGAAAGAAGTAGAGGACCCTGCCTCATTTCTCATGACTGCCATTCACAGTCCAGCATCTTTATACCCAAAGCAATCCTCATAATTCAGTGTAAGGTTAAACAACAGCAGCAAAATGTGAATCCTAAACTAGCAAATCCACCTCCTCTGGGTCATTTAGCCACAGTAAATTTTAGAAGTGCTCCTCCAAAATACTGTGCCTGTGTATTCCACCAGTGAAAAGCAATGACTTCTGAGTGAGTGATTTACACCTCTTTTCAGTACTTCCACCAACCATGGTGGTGATGTTGAGAGGAACACATACACCAAAGAACACATATACCAAAGGGGCACCCACTGGCTTGCTGAGGCTCCCAAGGAAAAGCAACCATGCCTTCACTGCCAGAGTGAGAAACTTCTGTGACTGCAGGTGGTGGAACTAGAAAGAAATACCAAGAGCAACTTACAGGGGAGGGAAGGGCCAAGCAGAGGGTGACTGTCAGCTATTAAAATATCCTCCTCTACCTACTCAAGCAGCTGGCTTAGAAAGCAGAACATATTTTTTTCCCTGATAACAGGTATAACAGACAGATTTATCCATGAGAGATTTAATTATCTAAATCCAGCTTCTCAGAATCTGTTTTGGTTTTTTCCCCGAGATGTGTAAAAGTTCTTGTCTGGCAGTTCGTGTACCCGAGGTGGAATAAATCTGAGCTCTTTAGTTTTCTCAGTCTCAAGGTTGTTTATTATTTTCTTATCTGTAATATTTTCTCTCAGCCCAGCCAGGTCTGTCTTGCAGGGCAGCCATGGCACACTCTCTGCCCCTTCAGGGTCGTGTTATCTTTTATACCACAAACTACGTATATTATGTTTACAATTATTTCCCAATTACTATCATCTATATTAGACAGTGAACTTCTACTCTAAACCAATCCAAAAGTGCCAACTCCACAATAGAAAATGGAGATGAAGAAGAAGAACAAGGAAAGACCAAACACGTGCTTTTTCCTCCATCTTGTGTTCTAAAATTCCCATTCCCAAAAATCTTAGAATCTATATTTTCACTTTATGATAACACTACTAAACTTCTGTGACTTTTAAGTTCTCATATAAAGCTGGTAATTTGTTTCAAGGGCTATAATCAAACCCACAGATGTTTTGGGCATCATTCCAGGGTCTCAGAGCCCCCTGACTAGGGTCTCAGCAACTCTGGACTCCCAAAGGGATGTCTTAGACTCCGACACCAGCTCTGGTGTATCTCTGGCAATACAAAGCTCAGCACAGGACTTTTCCACCTGCTATTTACTGAGCTAATCAGTTTGGGGTAAATTTTTCAGACAGCCTTGATCTTGGCACAATATAGCTAGTCCAAATACTCCTTCAGATATATCTCTAGGCAATGTCTGTGTGGGCATAACATTAATTATTTTTTCAGCACAAGAGCTTGAGGTCATCAAGGCTCTGTTAAAACCCAGATGATGCTAAAAAATGAGGCATAATGTGCATAATGAGAAAGCCCGCCCTCCTAATGAAAACACTTACTTATGAAGCACATAGGGCACTATTAAGTCAAGGCTGTGCTAATGCAGCCTTAACTCTGTCCCTGCATCCAATTATTTATTTTATTTTTGTTTGTATCTCTAGCACTTCTCACAGTAAAGAGCATGACCACATCACTTTAATGTGGAGGCACACTGCTCCCTCACTCCTGCGCTATTTTTAAAAACTCTCCTCTTGCTTACTTTTCATATACAAATTTTCAATTTGCAACACCACACTGCATATTGATGTTGCACTCACCAGTATCTGAGAAAAAAAATACATGGACAAAATAGCCATGATATTTGGCATTTCTTCTGTGGTTATATATATGTATATATATATATATATACATATAAAATGTGTGTGTGTGTAGCTAATATTCTCTGCTCTGAGACTTGGACTGCTGCATCCAGCTCTGAGGCCCCAAACATAAGAAGGACATGATGTAACATGTCCAGAGCAAGGCAACAAAGATGATGAGAGGGCAGGAGCACCTCTCCTATGAAGACAGGCTGGGGTTGTTCAGCCTGGAGAAGAGAAGGCTCTGGGTAGAGCTTAGAGCAGCCTCCCAGTGCCTAAAGGGAGTCTACAACTCAGCTGGAGAGAAAATTTTTACCAGGGCTTTTACTGGCAGGACAAAGGGGAATGGCTTTGAAGTAAAAGAGGGCAAATTTAAATTGGGAACTAGGAATAAATTCTTTACTGTGAGGGTGGTGAGGCACTGGAACAGCTTGCCCAGAGAAGTTGTGGATGCCCCACCTCTGGGAGTGTTCAAGGCCAGGTTGAATGGGGCTTTGCATAACCTGGTCTAGTGGAAAGTTGTCCCTGCCTATGGTAGGGGTGTTGGAATGAGATGATCTCTAAGATCTCTTCCAGTCCAAGCCATTCTATGATTCTATCCTAGGAGCTCAGTTTCTGAGACCTACAAAAGAACTTAAAAGGCCGAGATACAACATAATATAGCAGAAATAAGTGATACAGGCACCATTTTGGTGTGCAAAGCAGAGGCTGTAGCACTGTTGAGTGTACAGCCTGTCCTGTTCTGCATACTCAGCTTCTCATCTACAGTATTTTTTATTTTGCACTTGATTTAATCATTTGAAATGGATGTTGAAAACAAATCATTGCCTAGTTGACCTATGAATCTTTCTATTAAAAATCTTTGTACTGCTTCACACCAGCCACTTTGAATCTCTTCCACACTTTGTCAGAACTTGATCTCTGTTTGAACTGTACAAAGATTTTACATGAGTTTGTAAATTTGACAGGCATATGTAACAGAAATTTATTCAGAACATGCAAATCAAGAGGGGAAAACATTCTCTCACTCTCTTCTATCCCCTGACTCTGGTGATGATTACTGTTGCTTTGCATAAATCATAGCAGAGCTGTGGGAGCTGAAGAGATACAAGATTCAAGCTTCCTGTCTGAAGTAATTTGTCAAAAATCTTCCACGTGCTGATGTGCTTTCAAAGAAATTAAGATATTGTATCTCATATCTTCCAGTTGTTTTATATTTTAAACATTATTTAACTTTTACTTTTAACCTTGGATTTTTCATCAGGTCTAATTTTCTTGTGTCAAACTTTTCTATATAGCACCTGTCATGGCCATCTCAGCTGAACTGTATTTCCTTTTATGTTGAAAATTGGATCCCTCTCCATTTGAAAGAAGAGTTGTTTATTTAGTTGGGGTTTTTAGCCATGTTACGAATATTTAAATAAAAAAATTGTTTATTTTGCTCCATAACAAATTATTTTCTTAACATATTGAGAAAAAGGCAGGGAGACTGCAAATAAAAATTAAATTTATTTTAAATAAATAGTCCTTTATTCAAGGCCATCAAAGATCAGTCTAGCAGACAAAGAATTTCATTTTTAACAGAAACCCATCTGCAATATGATGGTTTGCAAAAGGAAAAACTGCTTTTCTCCATGCCTGTGGGTCCTGTTCTTGCAGCCACTGGCTCTTCTGAAGTATTAAGTAAATGTGAACTGGAAAAACCCTGCTGGAGGCTCTCGTAGATCAGTAATTGTCAAGCACTGAAAGCAGGTTGAGACAAAAACATACTCCACATTAAAAAAATGAACCTTGAGAATGTAATTAACTTCCTGTTCTTTTCTTGTTTCAAAGGAAAACCTTCACCCAATGTCTTTGGCAAAATATCCCCATTTTTGCTGGCCAGCTTGGTAATTTGGTACTGCTCCCTTTATAAAACATAGGAATCTGGGAGATTTTCCCAGTGTGTAACCACCACAGCTTCATGGTACCCATGGCTAAGAATCAGAAGGTTTTGGTTCATCTTTCTCCTCTTTTATATTACTTTTGATCTTGTTATTCTGTGTTCTTCCATTCCTTTTTTCTCTTTTTCTTCTCTTCCAAGAGTGTTTTGCTCTTCAAAGGATCTTTCTTGACTGTACAAAGCACCGATTCCTCATTTTTCTTTACACCACAGGGCATTACTATTTCAAACAATGCAACACCAGCAGAATTTCTAAATCTAGATGTACTTCAGTTGTGGTTTATAGTCACACTTCTCTCCAATGAGTCTGCATTATGTGCAGCAGTATAAGACCAATCTTTTAAGCTACTCTGGTTAGCATGTCTGAAGTAAAATAAAAAAGTGGTTATTAATTTAATTGGTTTGCATTTATGCACTTGGAACAATTTTTAGTTGCCAAGAAAGTAATTACTGAACTTAAACAGAAAAAAATCCCACTGGGAAAATGATTAAACAATTAAGCCTCTGCGTAAATGAAAGACTTCACAAATTGGCTGTATATTTTCATTGATAGGATTGCTGGTGACAGAGAACAAGTGTGCATAATTTTTATTGTCATCACTCTATTTGTCATTATTTCTGTCTAAATAGCCTTTTGTTTGTAGAAATTTGCATACTGTTTTACATCTCCATTTTCATACTGCTAATCCAGCTAACAATTTCTAGTAATGAGTATCAACAGACAGTACAGCACATCTAAAAGGCAATTTGGATCTACAATGAGAATCACAAAAATCACAAAATAATTCAGATTGGAAGGGACCTAGGTGAATAATTCAGATTGGAAGGGACCTAGGTGGTCTCTTGTTAACCTTCAAGTTGAAAGCAGGATCAGTTGTGAGACTGTTCACAGCTTTGTTGAGTTGGGTCTTGGAAATGGAAATGGAGAGTGCACAACCTCCCTGGGCAACCTAACCTATGCTAGCCCTTGTTTTGTTTAACAGCTGAGAGACAGGAGTATCATCCATACATCCTCTCAAATTTGGGGGCTCTCCTCCAGAATCCTACTTTGATTTTTCATTTGTGTTTTTAAAAAAATTTTGACATGTTTGTGGCTCTACAATCTAGTGTTTAAACTCCTCCACATACTCTAATGCCCACAGGTTGTCTGTCGGTGCTCTGAAAGTTGTGGAAGACTAACAACAGACCATTTGGAGATCTGATGATGGATTTGTTTTAAAAATCTCTGCAGTTTAAGCAGTACAGTTTCAGCTATATTTTACTATTCTCTTTACTGTTTACAACTGTTAGCATCAGACCCAGCCCTGGAGCCAGTAGTTTATCAATGACACAAAGCAAAAATTTTTTGCTCCATTGCACAAGTTTCCAGTGTCTAACTATGGTTGCAAAGCTTTCCTTCAATTCAGTGACAATTCAATTTTTGACAGTGACAGGCTCTAACAATGATTTAAAGGGTATTTTGACACTGCAACCTACTTGCTCAATTTTCCATCTCCCATCCTTATGTCCCTATGTCCTGCTTCTCAAACTTTGCCTTACCTTGGAAAATCAGGGCAGAGCTCAGGTCAATGGGCTGGCAGCATTGAAGGAATGCACCTGGTGAAATAGAACAGATGAAAGAGAACAGATGCAGTTGCTGAGGAGAACAGGTTTCCCTGCAGTCAGCTATGTGCTGTCACCAAGGAGGAGGCTTCTCCCAAGGCAAACCTTGACATCTGGATCTATGGACAGAACCTCATGGAAGTGTTAATGCTACATCACTGCTAGATTGTCACGAAGGCTCACAGAGTTACAAACATTTGATATGATCACGAATATGATGTCCAGAAACATGGTTAAGCCTTTATCTGCATGTCCAGATAAAGGATGTGGGCTGCAGAAGAAGGAAATTATCTTTCCAAAGGTTCTGAAAGGGCTGCATATGAAGCTGAAGTGGTTTCAGTTTAATGACCCACATGAAAGAAGATCATCTTTCACCTTCACATTGGACAGGGGCAAGGAAAAGTCACTGATAACACTTGTCAATGGTAGAGACAGGCAATCTGTATTTGCATTATTCAACATTAAAAGCACTGAGCTGGTCAGATATTGCACACTGTGAAAATGTGGAGCTGTAGCAAAAACAGGCATTTAAAAATTTCTATCTGTTCACTAAAATTGCTGAAGAACATTAATTTTCAGAGCACTGCATCTCTGAATTATGTATAAAACTGGTGGATCATAGCTCTGTATTCTGAATGCAAGCTCAGACTAGCTAATCAACCACATGGTTATTTGCATAGATCAGTGAAAACTGCTGAAAGCAATATTGATATTCACAATCTCTAGCAAACATGTTAATGCTTTATTTGTTTTTAGCTTTTCTTTCTAGGTGTCATATACAAGCATAATATTATTTCCCTGAAAATAATTTTAAAGTAATGAGCTGAAACCAGCTGTACAATTCACAAAGCTCTCTACTTTCAATCCCTTCTCAGCACAAGTTCTAAAAACAAGATTGTAATAACAAATCGATTTTGCAATTCAAATAATTTTACTTAGGAAAAGCAATTGCCTGGGAAAAATATATCTTGAGAATACCAAAATAATTTAAGGAAGAAAGACCTGCATATCAGGGCATTACTGCTCCAGATGTAATACTCAGGAACAACACTCACCGGGTAAGCTGCACATATACTTAATTAACAGCTACCTTTTAATTATGGTGGACTTCAAGTTCACGGGAAACTAAAGGTTCATTCATGATTGTTCCAACTTGGGCAAGCAGATGGAGGGCTGACAAATCTGAAGAGTCTCAAGAAATGGTCTGGCACTGGCACCAGTCTGAGTACAGGAGGGGTTTTGCCTTTTTTTACTCTGTGATCCCTGGCTTTTCAGTCTGCCCATGGAGGTGGAGTAACAAGGGGACACAACTTAAGAACCAAATATGTGCAAGACTGACCAAAGGATATAGTTCTGGAAATGTGTTCCAGACTCCAATCATCTGAGTCAAATTTCCAAATATTAAAATCCTGCTGCATAACTGCCTTTGTATTTTCCTTTGTAACTGGCTCCTACTTTCCCTGTAGTACAATGAATACAGAACTGTTTCCAAAGCGCACTTGCACACTATTTGGTATTTAAAGCTTTTGAGTCATGATCACTTTCAGCTACATGACTATGTCTTATTTTGAAAATGGTTTCTCTCAGAATTTGCTCAGCAGACCAGGTACCACCCCTATGAAGTGCCAGTATTGACTTTGCTGACTAAGAAAGATGTTGTAACCTAATTCTCTGCAATAACTGGAAAGTTTTGCCTGAGTTTCTCCTGCTCACCTTGTAAAGGTAGCAGCCATTTGAAACCTACCTGGGATCTGGCATTAATAAATCCACACTTTTGTCAGAATTTTGTCTTTGGTTCTAGCATCCTCAAACACCAATAATCCTGTGATTAACATTAGCTGCTCCAGTTCAAGAAGACGCAGTGATACTGGTGTCTTGAGTTTTATCTTTCCATGAGTCTTTAAATTGTTCTGAAAAATGCATTATAAAAATCCTTGTCAGCATGTGTTCTTACTAGCTGATCTCACTGTTGCTGGTAGGAGGCTAACAGAGGAGCAGAAAACTCTCTTTTGCCCAGGTACTTGTTGCTTCTGAACTACTTTTAGTCATGGTTCCTCCAGCATCCATCCTCTGTGTGTTAAATTGGGTTAGATGAGTTATTCAGAAAACTACATACAGAGGTCTGCACTCCTCAGGGGTAGGTACACAGAGTACATAATCCTAAAATGCCTGTTAGCATAAATACAATCTCTATCACAAGAGTGGCTGCTCTGCATGATCCATGACACTGCTAACCCAAATGGATATGATTCCTAATATTCACCAAGAGAAAAACAGTGCCAGAGATAGCCTCTAGAATTATCATGTCTACAGACACACACACTTTGGATTAATTAGAAACATTCCTATAGATAACAACATAATCTTTGTAGGAATAATTAGAACAGAGATATGGACCCATAACATTCAGAGTTATTAGATAAAGTTGAAAGCATGTGGAACCTGGAGTTCATGTGATTCACTGCCTTACAAAGCTGATACCAACCCAAGGACTAAATGTGTGTGGCAAAATATATGAGGCATATCTTTGTTTACTATTTATAGCCACATGCAAAACCAGAGGGGGAAGCATTTGTTTACTAGATGGGTCTTATTTTCTATGAGATGGTCCAAATTGGAGCCCATCTGATCTCCATTCATCACCTTCTGGCAGTTCTTTAAAGTTTAGCCATACTTCTGTTGCAAAAAATTGATGTATTTAAACATCACTTTTCCTCTGGCCAAAGCCCAAAGAAAATTAAAGTAAGCTACCTAGGAGAGATCAAATTGAATAGTTGAAGCATATTTTCACATTCTGTCATTAAATGAATTAAAGTTTTAGGTTATTTAGCTTGCAGAGGCTGAACTTGAAAGATCCAGATGCCAATGGGATTTAGTGAAAAATCCTTGTGATTTCCACACCGGGGGGAAATGTCAATAAATTGGGACCAGAAACATATAATTTTTTAAGATTTTACTAGTATTTTATTGTACTTTTTTACATATGATGGAGAAACATTTTTCATCAAACCAGCCAGACACCTTGAAACTTTTAATGTATGTAAGTGTCATTACTTTTGCAAGTTTGAAGTGTCATTAAAAGAAAATACACTATGGAATTTTTTTTCAGCTGATATCTGATTTCTCTCATTTTGCCTGTATAAAATAATCTTACCTTATTAAGTGTACCACAGTACTTGACATTTCCTATGAATGAAAAAGTCCTGTGTTTCAAGTTTTGGAGGGGAAAGGTATGTGCTGCTCCAACATCCAAGGTGGGCAGACAGCTGAATCCTCAGCCAACATCAGGGAGCATGTTTGAGTACAATCCTGAAAAATGTATTACTGGTTTCTTCCTGAAGAAGGGCTGATTTCCTGTTTACTCATTTGTAAATTCTTAGTGTTTCATTAGAGCTCTCCAGAGGCTGTTACACTAACTGGCAGGAAAAATAGAGGGTAAATCTGTCCCTTCCTTCTGCTCATGCCAGTAAGGATTCACCAGCAAGTGCCGCTGCATAATGACTGCTAGAGGCTTAAAAACAGCTGCTGATCAGCTCCAGAAATTCCTGGTGGAGCAGTTAGGGTTTTCTTTTGCTGTCAGGTTGCTCACAAAGAGAAGAAGAAGATTGGTTGCTGGAAAAGCTCAAGTGAGCAGCACCGGGCCCTGTTCATGGGCTTTCTGTCCTAGCAAGGGGGTAACCTTTCAGGAGCATGGGAAACACAACCTGCAGCAAGGAATTCAGGGTTCCGTGTTTTCCCCTACAGCAGCTCCAAAGAAAGCAGGGAGGGCTGGACGAGCAGGATCTGGTGGGAGGAGGGCTGGACCAGGGCTTCAGAACTTCCAGTCAGAAAACAGGGAGCTTGTCCTTTTCCTTCCCTGAAATTGTTACAAGGGAAAGAAAAGGCAAAAAAAATTATTTTATAACATCTATCAGATACCCTAAGGAAGCCTTTCTGGGGTGCAGCCACAAGGGAGCGTGCTCTGTCGGTGGCTATTCTGCATTATGAGACACAAGGAGTCTACCTTCAAAATGGGTGTATCTAGAGGGACTGAAAAACACTTTTTTTTTTTTCAATTTCCCCTATCATTTGCAATCAGCTACTTTTCACTATTATCACAAAACCGTGGGTCAAATTACAGTTTTGGGTGGAGCACTCAGAAAATGATTTTGTTCTCCCCTATCTCCAGATGAAGAAGTTGAGTCAAGTTACACATGGCATTTCACATTACTGTCTGGCTTCTGGTCTCAAGGCTGCTTTAAATGTGTAAAATGGCCAGAATCTTAATACTTTTCTTTTAAAAGTCAGATTTCATTTTTAAAAGCACAAAATCTTTCTCTGTAAACAAGGGTTTTTGAGATGTCTTCCCACTTCATCAACAGAATAAAATCACATATCCTTCCACAGCAAAAGGGAGTCAATGGAGTACTGGGTGCATACAGACCAGCTAGATAATGGGAAAGGCATAAAGATAGTAAAAATTCCAAATATTTGATTTTAAAAGCATTTATGCCTTTTTTTTTTTTTTTGCAGTCCTCATTGCTTTTCCTTTGCTACACAAAGGAGGAAACATATAATAAACATTAGCATAAAAATTAACATTTTCCTGGGATATCCAAGCATACTTGAATCAGAAAGCATGGCTAGAGAAGAAAGATGTATCAGAGCTTTGTGGAGCTTGGTTTAATTTCTTGTGTTAATTAACTCATTTTTCCATTGCAATTTGTTTGTTTTTCCACTGCTTTCCTGAGCTCATTTCAACAATTCTCACCAAAAAGGGCTCATAAACTGTGAGTTCTCCACTGCCTTCCAGGTTTGAAGGAAACTCATTCTAAATCTGCTTTTCCAGCTCTTGACCTACTTTAGAATATTTGTTTTCATATACTTTCCAAGCACTTGTATAGTTAATTTAATTTAATTCACATTTATTAAAAAATTCTTTCTAAATTCAGCCTAGACCCAGAGGAAGATTTTCAAACCTAATTCAAGTGGTAGGTTAGCTCTGGCTCATCACATTGACACAGAATGCTTCTCTGCTGCAAACAAGGAGTTATAAAAATGGAAAACATATTTGCCATAGGTGTTGTTGATCACTGTGATGCTGTATCCATCATTGCATTTGTAACTGATTGGAACAAAATGCTTTCCATCCTAGAAAAATAATATTTGAGCTTTCCATAAAATGAACACACTGATTCCCAGCCTGTACCAAAACCAGAGAGACTGCTCAGGGTTTCATCACATGTGAAACTGCAATGTCAGGTTTCATAAAGTTTTAACAGCTGTGATACACCCAGCTCCCAGGAAAGCTTCTGAAGCAAACCAGAGCTTAGGGACACTTCTCTAAAGTTTCCATTGACTGGGAAAAAGCAATTAACAGCAGTGAAGCAGAGCAAAGAGGAGCAGCTATACGAAGGCAGGCCCTCACTTTGTAAAATACCAAGCAACTTCCCTTGGTAGAGGCAAGCAGATGCTTGCTACTGGCAATGCTCTATGGCCCTCAGCACAGGAAAGACAAGGATATGCTGGGGCAGACCCAGAGGTCCTCAGAAAATGATCTGAGGACTGGAGCACCTCTCCTTTGAAGACAGGCTGAGACAGTTGGAACTGTTCAGCCTGGAGGAGGCTCTGGGGACAACCTATAGCAGCCTTCCAGTCCCTAGAGAGGGAAGAGAGAGCTGGAAAGGAACTTTTTGCTTTTTTGGCATGTGATGATAGGACAAGGGGAGACGGCTTCAAACTGCAAGAGGGCAGATAATAGGCAGATATTGGTTATTAGGAAGAAATTATTTCCTGTGGAGGTGGTGAGGCACTGGAACAGGTTGCCCACAGAATTTGTGGATGCCCCATCCCTGCAAGTGTTCAAGGCCAGGCTGGACAGGGGTTTGAGCAACCTGATCTAGTGGGAGGTGTCCCTGCCCATGGCAAGAGAGTTGGAACTAGATTATTAACTTTAAAGGTGCCTCCCAAGCCCAAAATTCCAATAATTCAGTAATTCTATTCCATGATTTACGGAGCTCAGAAGTGCCTCATACGCCATCTCAGAGTACGCGGCACCTGTCGGGTCTTTCCCTTTCCTATCGCAGCCTAGGGCCTGATTTGATGATTTGATTAGCCCACACTGATTTGATGTCATTTCACAGCGTCTCCCATCTCCGGTCCCTGGCGATAGCGGAGCCGGGCTGTCTCTCGGGTCCTACCTTGCAAATGCGGAGCTCCCCTTGCTGGTGACAGCCGGTACGGTACCGGCTCCCGGCTCCCGGCTCCCGGCTCCGAGCGCTGTGCAGCGACACAAGGTGTTCAGGTGAAGGTGAGAATATGAAATCGAAGTGAGTGAATCATCCTCAGTCTCCCCACAACCTGTAAGCAGGCGACTGCTGGGCTCCGGTGCGGGTACAAGCAACAGCACCTCTGGCTTCTTTAAAGGCACATAGTGACACATCAGTGAGGTTCAGGGACAATCCTTTATTTGAGCATAGTGCTTTGCTTTTATTCTTTGAATACCATAGGTTTCACTGAGTTGTCTGTGGATTTGTATGACACATGAACTTTATTAAAGTATGCAGTTCAGTAAAGGATCCTTCTCCCAGTGAAATGCATCCTCATAGAGGAGACACACTGATAAGAGGTGTGTCATCATGGCTCTTTATATCCACACGGCCAGGATTTTGGTGGCTGCAGACCCTTCTTGGTAAATTCATCTACTTCACTTTAGGCTGCCCCTGCCAGCCTGAATTACTTTATTATAATTTCCATGGAGGGAAATTGTATTCGATGTAAGTGGGAAATAACAATCTACATGCAGAGTAAGGTGTTGAAACGGAGAAGTTCCCAAACAATGTATAGAACACAGCAGTGGAGAGCTGGAGCATGAAAAGATGTGGAAGATGAAAAATGCAGAGATTCCAGAGGTCAGGAGAGCCCAGGACGGCTGATCCTTCCCCAGACATGCCACAGAGCTGGGGAGGATGCCTGCCAGGCAAGAGAGGAGCCTGGTAGCTCCATTAATACTGAATTTATTGCAGTGAGACTAGGCACACAAACAAAGGAGTCATCGACTCAGAAAGATTAGCCTAAGTCTAGATATAGTCAAGACGGAGTTTAAAAACAGCCTTGCAATAATTCTTTCTTTAGGGACCTCTGGCCTCTGAGGAAGCAGCAGGTAAATCACTTTAAGGCAGATTCTAAAATTACTTAGGTGCACGAATACCGGAAGCTCATAATGCAAATTTCCAAATCCCATTGGAAGTAGACTCCAAAATGACCTAACTTACTGATAATCCCTTTACATTCCCAAATCTCATCTTTAGCATTTATGGTGGTCTAGCTCACCTGTGTTTCAGTTTCACCCTCTGTAAAGTGAACTCATGGCACTTTTATACAGTAGACGGAGGTTTAATGAGAAGAATGATACTAATTAATAATGTATTTTTTGCAACTGGTTAATTATCTTTTTCTGCAAAAAGGAATGCTCTTCATGAGCCAATATTACTGCTGTATTTCTTAAAGATTACTGAAATCTACTGAGTCAGTTTCTCCCTACTTCTCAAAATAAAAGCTTGCTCATGTTTTCCCACTAAGAAATTATTCAGAAAAAAAATTGTAAAAGGTTAATCAGCTGTGGTGATTTAGAGTGTAGGCCAAAGTCCTCTGTGGTTAGTCAATATATTAAGTATTACTCATGACGTTAAATATTAAACCCGACAGCTGCTCATATCCAGGACTCTCCAGACACAGATCCCAAATATGAAGGATTATTCTGACAGGTCTTCCTACATATTCCTTACTGACATTTTAGGCTTTGTTTGTTATTTCCATTTTTCCAACTTCATATAAGCTAAAATATTAATTTAGTATAGGTCATAAAAAATGAACATTGAGCTAGTATTGTACCAATTTTTAAAGGAAAACATTATAAAATCATTGTCATTGTATTATTTACTTAATTGTTGGATTGAAATACCTTTAAATTGAAAAGTATTCTGATTTCTGCTCATACCAAGGCTAACTTGGATAAATTATGCATCAATTTCACCATTGACTCCAGCTGTGGAAGCAGTGGATTCTAGAAACATAAGAAACAAAGATGGAAAAAGTGATGCAGAGCATGCATGAGTTTTGTAAGCAGCATGAGGAATGACCCATTTCTGGATCACGAGAGGAAAGCCTATCTCACCTTCCACATTGGAGCTACTCTGCAACAGAAACTCACATGTTCAGGGTCAGCAGTTGCCTGTTATGACACAACAGGCTCATCCCAAGTGGGCAGCCTGCAGCATCCTGCCAGTGCCCAGGGAAAGGTGGGAGATGTGACAGCAACCACCACAATTCCCTACAGGTAAAAAATATTGCTAGCAGTAGCAGGGACAGGGAAAACTGCAAGAGGCTTTTTTTGACTCTGCAGGTGCTAAGCAGAGATGTTCCCCCAGAGCTGTGCTCTCTGACAGTGGAGCCCATGGGGAGGTACACATCTCCTGGACACTCAGTTAAATTATTTTCCCTCAAAAAAGTCAGAAGCATGGGTCATCTCTTACTGCTTCCATAGACTATGTGACTTTATATACAGCTGCAAACTCTGTAAAAATTAAGTAAGTAGAACTAGATGCAAAGTTATAAATTAGGCTGCATAGGCAGTGGCTGTGATATCTATCTGTTATATAATGCTGTTTGTATCTTTGAGCTATGGTCACTGTTTTTAGGATGATGTTTCTGTTCATCCCATATTCCTCTCCATCTCGGCTTAAAAACAGTATTATTTACTAGGAAAAGGTTGTTCCTCCAGAGGATGGCTGGGCACTGGAACAGATTTCCCATGGATCAGCACCAAGCCTTACAGAGTTCAAGGAGTGTTTGGATAACGCTCACAGGCACAAGGCATATTCCTTGGGGTGTCCTGTGCAGGGCCAGGAGCTGTACTTTCATGATCCCTGTATGTCCCTTCCAAGTCAGGATATTCTGAGAATCTTTGGGACACAGCAGCACCTGCTGATCATGCAGGACAGTGCCGTACCATGTGCTGGGCTGCTTAGAGCTGCCAAGTCCATCAAGGGACTGGAGCATCTCTCCTGTGAGGAAAGGATGAGGGAGCTGGGCCTGTTCAGCCTCGAGGGGAGATGACCGAAAGGGGACCTTTCAAATATAAGTATTTGAAGGGAGGATCAAGAAGATGGAGCCAGGCTCTTCTCGGTGGTGCCAAGGAGTAAGATGTACAGGGAGCGCAACTGGAATATGGGGAAGAACTTCTCTGGGTGGGTGACCACACAGCGAAACCTACAGCCCAGACAGGGTGTGGAGCCTCCCCCACTGGAGATGTTCAAGAACCGTCTGGATGCAATCCTGTGCCGTGTGCTTGAGCAGAGAGGCCGCACAGATCACTGTGGTTCCTTCCCAGCCTGACCCATCCTGTGCCTCTGTGGTTCTGTGTTACCAGCTCCGCCCCGCACCGCGCTGCCCCGCACAGTCGCAAGCAGCTGAGAAGTGGACTCGTAGCTCGGGCAAAAAGCCCTGGTCTGGGACCGAGAAGCACTGGGAAGGCGGACCAAAAGCCCAGGATCAACGCCCCGGGGGCGCTAGAAGGCACCAGGGCCGCGCAGGCCCCCGCAGGCCCCCGCAACCCCACCGAGCGCCGAGCGCCGAGCGCCCAGCCCCTCAGCGGGGCGGGGCGGGGCGGGGC
>VXBI01004268.1:287128-346719 GCA_013397375.1 Toxostoma redivivum
GGGGCGGGGCGGGGCGAGCGGGCACGGGCCCGCCCACCGGCGCGAGCAGGAAACTCCCGCCGTTGCCTTACAAGGGCAGGCGCGCGACTCCCTCCGCCCCTCGCCCTTGGAATGTGGTGACCACACCGCGCTGCACCAACGCGTCGCCGGGGGAGGACGCGCACAGGGTGGAGGGGCTGAGCTCGTGGCTCTTGGCTTTCTCCTTCAAGGAATGCAGAGACTCCAGGGAAAGAACGCGAAACACGCGGGCTGCCGCGGGTCCTCTCCCCGACACGGCTTGTGGCGCCTGGCCGCCGAAGCGATGAGCCAAACCGCCACCTCCCCCTCCTGCGCGGATGGTCTCGCCCACAGCTTCCTTCCTGCCCGGCGGGGCGGTGGCCGCTCCGCTCTCCGGAAGTGCCGCTCCAGCCGCTCCCCGCCGGTGCCGTCTCCCGCCGCCAGGTGAGTCGGGGGGCTCTGCCCGCGGGGCCTGGGGCCGGCTGCCCGTGATGGGTGGGGCGGTGCCGGGCCGAGGGTCGCTTGCGGCGTCGCCCGCCGCGGGCTTAGCTTCCCTCGGGGCTCTGCTCGGTGCTGCTGCTCTTTATGGGGATCAGCCCTGCGGGATGGAGCTGGGGAAGACCCCGGCTCCGGGCCCCGCGACCCCGCCCTTTGAGCCGGGCAGGGCGCGACGCCGCAGGGACGAGTTCCCTGTGCATCATTTCGGGGAACTTTTGTTAAAAGGTGCTGTTTGTCTCCCTGTCGGAAGGGCTCGGCTGCCTCCCGGCCACATCGAGCTTCTGCGGGTGTTTCCTCGGCTTTGTTAGAGCATGGGAGGGGCAGGGCTGGGAGCTGCTGCGGTCGGCAGAGGGTGAGGTGGTGGGACGGGGTCTGTGCCTTCCTGCACACGTTTTGGAATAACCATACACATGGGACTGCGTGCAGTGGTTCTCCGGCTCTCAGAACCGCAGAATCAATTAGGTTAGAAAAGATCTCCAAAATCATCGAGTCCTGTGACCGACCACCGTGGGAACTGGATCATGGCACTGAGTGCCACGTCCGGTCTTAACTTAAACATCTCCAGGGATGGTGATTCCACCAACTCCTTAGGCAGCCCGTTCCAATGTTTAGTCCTTAAGTTGTTCCATATGTCCAGTCTAAACCTGGCACAGTTTGAGACTGTTCTCATCTTGTCGCTTGTTGATTGGGAGAAAAGGCCGATCTCCATTTGGCTACACCCTACTTTCAGGTGGTTATAGAGAGTATAAGGTCACATCTGAGCCCTGTTTTCTCTTTTGCAGACAGGCTGTGTCGACTCCTTGGCTCTGGATTTTGAGGCAAGTGTGATTCCTGTACAAGGGTTTTTGGAAACTTCCTAGTGAGGAATGTGTTAAAGTGGCTTTTAAAATTGGGTGGGACAGCATAAGCTTTGGTTTTTGCTAGTTTGCTTTTTTATAAAGTGTAATCTGCTCTTTATTGAGCCTTGACACAGATCTGCTGGAGAGCACCTTGCTCTTATCTCTTCCTGTTGCCACCCAGATTATGATGGTTGTGTGACTGTATATGATGCTGTAATTGAGTACACGGACAGAATTTGGGATTTATCTTTGAGGTTGACTTTTGAATTTGATGTTCTCTATTAGTTCATGTTCATGATTTTCTTGGCTGTGGGTTTCAGGATTTGTTGTGTCATGGTTTGATTTTTTTCCAGTGATAGATTTTGCAATTATTACAATGTTCACAATTTTGAAACATGGGAGTTTTCTAAAACATAACTTTTGGTCTCTGCCTCTGAACAGGTCCAGCTTGCACCACTCTTAGTGAGCTGTAAAATTTCACAGCTTATTGCTTGGCTCAAAACTTTCAGTTGCTTGGGGCTTTTTTTCTCCAAGAGTTTATCACTTTCCCAGAGGAAGGGACCATAACATGTCTCTCTGTGCTTCTGTGGTTTGGTATCCACTGTGACTGAACAAATTACAATGTACAGGCAGCACAAAGCAACACAGTGCTGCTACTATCTATTATTTTTTTAATATGTGAAAATCTTCCTAAAGAAAGGTTACATTTTCAGAAATACCTTATGATATGTCTCACAGGGAAGGTCTTACGTTTGAAGTTTCTTGGACAGCTTCCAAAACAGGCCCCAGACCATTCAGTGCAGCATAGTATTAAACAACAGGGACTAAACCTGCATGTCATGACTTGCACTATCTAATGTGGAGTATTCACACTTTTTATTTACTGAAATCCTATTTGCAGCCTATACTAGCCCTATTTCAATTACAAAAGCGTTGGCTTAGGTGTGGGTCTTTTTGTTGGATAACACAAAGTGCAAACACTTTTGGAACTTTTAAATCATTAATTGATCTCTTTGGCTAACTGGATTGATGACTTTGGTTTTCTGAACATGTTCCAAAATGTACCACCCTCTTTCTGACAGAGATTGCTGGAGCTGAGTTCAGTGTTTCAGGTATAGCTGCACCAAACCTGTGCTGAAGGGCACTGCAGTCCTGTGAGATCTGATCTTTCTCTGTAGCTAGACTGACAGCTCTTTTGGACTGGAGGAATTCCTAAGCCTGATTCAGAGAAACTTAGAAAACAGAAATGCAAGCATTGGCACTTTTTTAGTTTTTTTTCCTAGTAAAATATACTCTGATAGGTCAGTCTTCTCAATGGAATTAAAAAGAATATGCTGACTGTCTGCTTTTGTTACCTCTTGCTTAGGATTGAATTGTAGGTGAGAGAATTGCAGGTAGTGGCTTGCGGCAAGCACTGCCTTTGCAGCACTGGTGCCTTTTCACTGATCCTAAAATTACAAGCCAGACACAGTTAGGAAATAAAATGTGATAACCTTTATAAGGATCCTTATGGTGCACAACACACTGGATGAAAAAGTGCCGAAAATGCATACTGTAACAAGTGGATACAATTTTATATGTTCAGCAAATAAGTATCACTGACAGGAATCCCCACTTAGAGACATACGTGATGAGGTAATTCTCCCCTGGTTCTACCCTTTTCTGAACCCTCACCCTCCCCTTTAGATAGGAACTAAACTTTGTTTATGAAAAAGTTGGGAAGCCATTTTGATCTGGGTTCCCAAAGAATCTAATGGATTCCCAGCCTCAGAGCCACTGGGGAATGTACTTTTTCTTTCTAATAGAGTAGGTAAAATGCTAGCTATGAAGAAATAATAGGCTACAGAGCTGCAAATACGTATGTAAAGAATATGGAGATATGTAAAAGTAAAAAGGCAAAAATCACTTTGGTCAGCATCAGCATGTGCAGAGTAAACTTTTTTGTTTACTTTGAGCCATATCCTGAAAGCTGTATTATTTCAGAAAAAAGTTATTCAAGTATAGTATTTGGCTCTATTTTGAGTAGTGGAACTTCTAATCAATAATCAGAGTTAAGTGAGTGCTTGCCTGAGGGTTTTTACAGTGGTAAGAAAACCACTGAAGTTATGCACAACCCTTGGCTGCAGCTTGAAAGCAAACTACCTTTGTTGTCAGCTGTCTACATAAATATCTGGAAGTCAAGAGTTCACATTTATTTGTTGCAGTGTTGTGGAGGCCAGACATCTCGGGTAGCTTGTGGTTAGTGAGTGCAATGAAGAGAACGTCTGCGTTGTTGGGCGATGCGCAGTTTCATTTCATGGGCTATTTTTAGTTCGGGACATAATGGTTTGTTTTGTACGTCAGAAGAACGTTGTAGATGCATGTAGGATTTAAAAGTGTGGAATTAGCAGGGGAAATCAGTAGCTGTTTGTGTGGACAGACTGAGAAGGACGTAACCATGGAATTTCCTTTTATGATCCAGATGCTTGGTACACCCTGTCAGGTATCTAATACAAAGCAAGGTAAAATGTATTTCCTTTTATTAAAAAAAAACAAGCAAAAAATAACTGCTTTTTGCCTGCATATAGGGTTGATTGTATAAGGGAGTTACTTTGCTTAATTTTACTCCCTTTTTTTTTAAGGATGAATCCCAGTTAGTGACTTCAGTCTTGCTTTTCAGAAGTCTAACAGAAAATATTCTGTCTTTGATCAAACTATCTGAGAAACAGTTAAAACTGTGCTATGACTCTGATTAGCATTGCATTTCTGACCAGATAATTTGTTTCTAAGTTATAAAATTAATACTTGGTGTAAGTTTCAGAATACTGATATTCCTGCAATTACAGATGAAGCTTAAGTTTGTCTTCTTTCAGGAGACACTTGCTACAGGTGATTTCTGTAAAATTTAGAGCCGAGGATGGAAGGATATCTGGTTTGCATAATACTTCGTTTGAGCATTATGAAGGATTATAGCAGTATAGATTACACTTTAATTTTAGTTAAAGTGTAATTTGCTAGATAATTTAGCTCTGCAAGCAGAGGTTATGAGACTTTTGGAAACAACATTAAAAAGGGTATAACTTCTGATCCAAAAGCAATCTTGAGGACTTTGTGTTTGCCTTTCAGTGAATGACTCAGCTTTTCGAGTTTGTGCTGTGATACGTTTAGTTGGAACACTACGTGTATCTTCCCAGATAAAGAGATGCAGTTAACTTAAAAGCCTCACTTCTACTCTGAATGTATTAGTGTTATAATATATAATAATCTACCATGTTTATTTCTTCATTTGACATCTTCAAGGGAAACAATGACATTGGTATGCCTGTGATATGTGAAAATTTATAAAAGTATATAAGTGTTTATAAGAGTTGGTAGTTAAACAGTCTTCACATTTTTGTAGCTATTATGCCTTTAATTCATTTAAAGACGAGTATGCTGGCATTTGCATGTGTTGTGTAGTTAGTTCCACTGTGCAAGGGAATAGCCCTGTAGAGCTTTTGAACCAAGTCAGTGCTCTCTCTCTCTCTCTCTCTCAACGGCAGCTCGTGTAACAAAATGCTATTCAGAGCCTAAAAGACATTTCTTCCCCTCCAAAATGTTAGTTTAGCACACTGTCTGATCTATTTAACCACTGTGCTAGTTTAGCAGCACTTATCCTTCTATGTCAGCAGTGCCTCCCAAATTCCCAAATATGTAGTGGTCTTAATTTGTGGAAGATGGAGTATTGAATCAGCAATACAAGCACTGTGTGAGTTTCACTTCAAGAGCTATTATTTGATTTGGTTTTTTTGGTGTAGCCTGCTATTGGCGTACAGTGCTGGTCCCTGAATCCTCAAAGGCTTTATGCTTTAATAGCAAGTGAAGTCTGAAAGAAAATGGAGCAGGAGATATTGAAATAAATTTATACTTTGGGGTATATGCCAATAACATGAAACTTAATGTCTCTCTACCCATCCTTCCTTTAAGGACTTGCAATGTGTTTTAATAAGGCTAAATCTTGGATATGTTTCTGTCTCCTTAGAACCAACAGCCACCATGTCTAGCAAAAGGGCAAAGACGAAGACAACCAAGAAGCGCCCTCAGCGCGC
Organism: Toxostoma redivivum; assembly: GCA_013397375.1. Classification (NCBI taxonomy): domain Eukaryota; kingdom Metazoa; phylum Chordata; class Aves; order Passeriformes; family Mimidae; genus Toxostoma; species Toxostoma redivivum. Next base: position 292,530 of record VXBI01004268.1, read on the forward strand.
CACTTCCAATGTATTTGCGATGTTCGATCAGTCGCAGATCCAGGAATTCAAGGAGGCCTTCAACATGATCGACCAGAACAGGGATGGCTTCATTGACAAAGAGGATTTGCATGACATGCTTGCTTCCCTTGGTAATGTCCCTTTGCTGTTCGTGCTTGGCAGGCAAATTGGTGCTGCAAAATCAAAATACTGAGTTGGGGATGTGAGAAGTGTCTCAGTTTGTATTAACACTGCTGACATTACTTTTTCGGTTTGAAAGCTAAACCAAGTATGAATCCCTTTATTTGTAGGAAAGAATCCAACGGATGAATACCTGGATGCCATGATGAATGAGGCTCCAGGCCCCATCAACTTCACCATGTTCCTCACCATGTTTGGTGAGAAGTTAAATGGCACCGACCCGGAGGATGTAATCAGGAATGCTTTTGCTTGCTTTGATGAAGAAGCAACAGGTACGTGGGTGAAACAGCACTGTACACGTATTACTTCTACTTCCTTCTGTAACAATAAATACTTGTGTTCATAGGAGCAGTGATCAGTCTTTTAACTCTGAAAATATTAATTTCTGCAAACTGAAAGTCATGCTGTATCCTCATGCGCTAAATTTGCCTTTTTAGTCTCTGTAGAGGTTTCAAATTTCTGTCATTACATTCTGTTGTATATGACAGGAGAAAGTATAAAATATATTGATCGGGAACCCGGGTCTTAATTTATTCCTAACTTAAAATTCACTTTTGGGGCTGCTTTTATGAGGGGAATCACTGTTTTCAAAGCTGTTGTGCTTTTATAAAGAAATTGTTTTTCCATCAGCAATTTGTATCCACCTTCCTTCTGGCAAGCTGCACTAAAAGGAGAAGGAAATGAATGCAAAAAAATTATTTTGTGACTTGAAGGGGTGATGACAGAAGCAATACAAGTTATACAAGCCTACTGGTAAATCTGAGTTTTACCACTGATTTAAGATCAATTTGAAATGTTGTAAACTTTCCCATGTTTCATGCACTTGTTGAATATTAATAGTCAAGTTCCATGACCTTTTTTGTGGTTGTTTTTGAGTAGGAGTCCTCAAGGTAAACTGATCCCCTTTTTGTGATTTTTAAAATACTAGGTTGCTAGAAGGTTCTTGGTATTGTTGGGAGTTTAGACCTGCTGTTGGGAATAATGTCCGATATGAACACTGATAAATTTTTATATTTGGAACACCACAGGCAAAGCATATAATGGTCTTTATTTGAAGTAATGGGACTTTTCAAACTAAGATGCCTGATTTGATTGAATCCTTGTAATTATTTTGCAATTTTAGTAAAAGGCTTTAATGACATTGTTTTCATTTGGCAGACAAAGACTGTAGGTATCTTTAATTGAGGGAAAGAACTCAAAGAAAGAAAATATCATGCATGTACTAGCAGATAAATGTAAAAACTCCTCTTCTGTCCTTCTACACTGTGCTCCAGGGTTCATCCAAGAAGACTACCTGCGGGAGCTGCTGACAACAATGGGAGACAGGTTCACGGATGAAGAGGTGGATGAGCTCTACAGAGAGGCCCCCATCGACAAAAAGGGCAATTTCAACTACATCGAATTCACGCGCATCCTGAAACATGGAGCAAAAGACAAGGATGACTGAGCAATCCCTGGATACCTGCAGATTATCTCTACATTCATGTTTATTTGTAACGGTTTCTTTCTCATAGAACTTGTTGCATGCATTTAGCTCCAAAGCTTTTGTCTTTTTCAATATATTTATCTATTTCAGGCCATTTAGGCACACTTGCACCTGTAATCAGACTGGAAGTGGGGAAAATTTTGTGAGGGAAAGGCTACAGGACAAACATTCCCTGGAGTTGATAGTCCAGGAAAATAATCTCAATGTTTCTGGTTTAGCTGGATTTTTACATTTTTGTAATAAATGCCATTTTGAAATAAAGATTGCTATATAGATAAAATACCTCAAAATCTTTTGTGAAGAATGACATTTCTATTACGCATTTACAAATGCAGCTGCACTAATTGCATTTTTTTCTTGCAGTTGCAAGGCTAGCTAGAAAACTCATAGTGTTTTGTCCAGTCTCACAGGGTTCTGAAATGCTCCTAGCAGCATCTGCTGGCATCTTTAAAAATGCAGCTGCAGAAGTCTTTCACTTCAGGTTTTTGAAGTGGGATCTGACTACTGTATAAGTAGTTAACTAAAGAAATGGTTAGGGAAGATGGTTATAATTGCCTCATGGCCAGCAGAGAACATCTGATTCTTAAGCAGATACTATGCCTAGCTGTTGCTTCCTTTTAATACTAACGGGTTTTCTAGCAGTACTTTCATGTCAAAGTGTGCATTCTTCTTTGCTAAGTAAGGGGGAATTAGGTGTATTTTTTCCCTTCTGCTGAAGGAAGTTTGTGCAAAGCAATCTGTGCTGGCACTAATTAACAGCAATTCATGGCCAGAAAACTTCCATAAAGCTTTATTTTTCTACAGCTAATTCATTTGTATATGATAATAGGAGCCAAGTCATTCTGAGAATTAACTTGGTAAAAGCCTATTGGTGCTGAAGTTGCTCTCACTTTTAAAAATATCATTTGTATTCCTCAGTTATATTAGTAAGGTGGCTTTTAACCAAGCACAGTCAGTCATTCAGAACTGGATGTGCTGATGTTGTCTCAAATACAAAGAAAAGAGGGGGGTGGTTCTGTTAGTTCTTAGTATGATCATGCTCTTCTGTGTGCCTCATTCTCTTGGCTACTGCAAGTTAGAAAGCAGGAAGAGAATTTATTTTGCCTATATTTTATCAGTTAAAATAATGACCTCTTACCCAGAATGCTTGCCCTGAGCTATACCATATAAGACCCCAAGGAGTAGGAATTCAGCACAAAGGATTGTAAAAGCTCTGACAGCTTGTCCTTAGAGTGGGTTTGTCTCATTTCGTGTGTGATAGCAGGAAGGCTTGGATACTTAATCTCACTTGTGTTCCCATATGGCAAGATACTGTGGCTTCAGGTTTGTAAATAACTTGACAAAGTATACTCAGTTGGTGTACTTGGACTATTTTTTAATTTTTTATTCCAGGGTGGTTTTTTCTACTTACAGGCTTAATTAAAGTTGAGTTTTCAACCATTCTTTTCCCAGTTTTGTGTTTTATCTGCTAACAAATAACCTCAGGTTTTCTCCTACCCGCATTGTGTTCTACACTACTTCAGGTTGCCACAGCTGCTCCTTTATTTGAAAGTTTGCTTTTTAAGTTTTTTAAGTATCTTGGTGCTCTTCAGTAATGGCTGCTGAGTTATTTCTCCATGTGGCACCTGCAGGATTCTAGGAAGTATTTTACAAGTATGCATGGAAGTTTTCACCAGCAGTGCCCATGTGACAAAGACAAGAGAGTGGAGATTTAGGTAACTGTCTTGTTGAAATGTTGCTATGTAACATTATGCTGGAGACTGAATTATGCTGTCACTTTAGACTGATCTTGTCACCTCTGTGCAATTCAGTACTGTGTGCATACATGCAAGCAGCCTGCTTCAAGGACAGATGTAAGATACTGATTATTTTTTCCCTTTGAGTGTCTAAATGGCATTAAGATTCAGGCAGCAGTTAACTTTTGTTAGGAACACTCCATCCCTAAACCTTTCTTTTCCTAATCCTGTTTTCTTTGCAAATGTTAGGTCCTGGTATGTTACACTGAGTAAGCAGCAGGTGTGCCAGCTGGATATTTCTTGCTGGAAGTAGTGATTTTAAAATCATAAATATGAGCTACATGAAAGAGAATCTGGTATCCTCCTTGAGAGGCAATTGTCCACTTCAAAAATATTCTTGTACTGCTGCTCTTCCTTTCTGAACCATCTGAAATGTGGGATGTAGCTGTTTTGTTCCTTCTCAGTCTTGGATGCACCCTCTGAGTAGAAGGTGAAAGATGTAAAGAGACCTACTCAGGAATATGTGTTACTGAGAAAGAATATCCAAGGATGTGTGAGTATAATGACAACCTTCCAAGTTCTGGCTTCCCTGGTTGTTTTTTTTTTTTTTTTTTTTTTTTGTTCTAGGAGACCAGTTAACCTGTAAGTGGGCACAAACCCCTTATCCACTGAGAGGCAACAAGGCCAACAGCTCCAGCCAAGAGACCATATAAGAGCATCAGATGCATTTTGTAGCTAGGCAGGGAGGAATGTGACAGCTGAGGTTGTGTGCTGAGGGCTGTGGGGATGTGTCATCAATAATTCACTTCCAAAAATAAAAATAACTTTGGTCACTGAAACGGCTTAAAATTCTGATGACTTAGCCTCAGCATTTTGCAGCCAAAATCTTGGAACCTAATCTTTTCTCCCTCGGGGTTCATATATAACAGTCTCCAAGCTCCACACCAGATTAAGCTTATGATGAAAAACTATTTTCATAGGCTCATGCACACACTTAATAGTCTTATATCTACTATGATCTGTAATGTCCTGTGAAGCACTACTGAAAAGCAATGATTTATTTTACATGACCCACTTACCCTGTTCTAAGGCTACAAACACGGAGGTCAAAATTAAGCCAAAGAGCTACTGAGGCTGCATGAGACACCTCCAAAATGGACCATGTTTGTGTCGAGTGCTGCCACGGGATGTTTGTCTGTTACCTTTTCTTCCCCACTCTGCTGCTGGAGATGAAGATAATGCGCAACATTTTACCCTTGTTTGTGCTCTTTATTTAAGCAAATAAACCCATCCTTGTGATAGGCACAGTGATCAGATGACTGAAGCACTTCACAACACGAAGGCAGCTTGTTACACTAGCTCAGCAAGTAGGGGATGTCACAGAGGTGGTGTCCCTACACTCCAGAGCAAGGATCCATTTCACTGCTGACCTAAGGACTATCTTTGGATCGCTTGTTTCTAGGATCCCTGTCATATCTGGAGAAACAAATGCAGCACAGCGGCCCCATCCTGGCACAGGGCATCAGTGACAGCGTGCCTTTGTGTCCTGACACCTGCATTCAATCCAAAAGCTGAAATCTTGTCATCTCCTATTTCTCCTGGCCTTTTCTAGTCTGGACTAACGTATTATTTGGTATGTTTGTGGAGAATTTCAAACAACAAATGCAAAGATATTCCGACAATGTAAATCCAAATAACGGGTGAGTAACAATCAACATGTTAGATACCAGCAGTTAATCCTTCCTTGGTACTGCTTATGCACCCGTGCTCCTGTTTTGGCTTCTTACTTAGTTTTTCAAAACCCTACTATCATTTTTAGATAACTTTCTCCTTTGGAAAAATGACTTAGGATTACAGTAACTCAGAAACAGTATTGCAGAAACTAGGAACAACACAAAGGCAAAAAGAACTCAGGAAATGCCTCTTAAAATGCAGCTTAAAATTAAGTTATCATGAAATACTTAAAAGGAATACTGAAGGGGGAAAAACCCTCAAAACAGCTCTTTTTTCTTTTGTGGTCTGAGCAGCATCTCCAAAGAGATCACTGTTTTCCCAAACTTTTGATATACTAGATAAAAAGCTTCCCATCTTAAAAAAAAAAAAGGAAAATAAAAAGGTGGCAGCAAAAGGTTGCTTTACCTGCTTTTCTCTGCAGCCCATAGGTAAAAATACTGCCAAGGAATGTTTTCAGACCAGAAGTGTGATATTCCCTACAGACCTATACATAATAGGCCCTGCATCACAAGACTTAAGGGGTCAGGCAGTTTGTATCATTGTAATAAATCTGAGGGAAGATGTTTACATGTTTCTCTGCAGCATGCACTTAACAGGAGAGCAGGAAATCAAACTGACCTCCCGGAAATCCCAACTGCCTGCTGCATGCAGACTCCTCTGCCATGCAGCTGCGATTCAGCACCTCAGTAAAGCAGCCTCAATTTTTTAGCTTTGACAAAGCTTGAAAGTCAGTTACAAATACTACAGGATTAGGCAGGTCAAGACAGACTTTGCTGCTGCCACCATCTGCTGCTTTCATCACCCCTATTAGTCATTTTACTATTCTTGTAAATTGCTTGGTTTTGCAAGGTTTATTTTTCCTTAATCCTAACTTTGACTATTTTAGGGTATCACTGAGTACAACCTCAATAAATACTGAACTAGGCTTTGGTTTGTTTTTTAATTATGAATAGTTCTTGGGAGTTAAAAGACAGCATTTCACATAATTTCCAGCCTGTGCCAAGCATATTCAAGTGAGTGAGTGTAAATTGAGGCCTTTAAGACCTGTCTTAATATGTGCTAAAATAGAGCTGGCATCAGACATGAGTTACTTGAACCTTGACTTGGCCTTGTATCTAACAAGCACTGGGGTTTTTCCCTCTTTTGAGTTCTTCCCTAATTGTGAGCTAACCATCTCTAACATAAAAGGCAAGATATTCCCACCCCATAAGAAGCATGTTGATTTTGAAATTGCTCCACCAGCCAACCAAACTTGCAGAGGCATCAGCTGATAAGAAAACTGATAACAGCTTACTTCTCATGTGAAACACATGACTAAATATGCTGCTTCTTGGTTTTTTTCTGTGTATGTTTTAAAACACTATTTTAAACCTATGGCCAACTGTTGAGCACATTTAATTTTCTTCCATATTTGTACATACATCCTGTCAGACAGATACAAACTCTAATACACAAGGAGAGAGCACCTATGTACATCCTTAGGTTTAGCAGAAATAATTACATTTGTTTGAAAGATTGGGGGCCTTCAGCTCTCCCTACTAAGAATACCTATCAATGCTTCTTTTTGCATTTCAGTTCCCTACTTTATGGAATCACACTGTCTGGCAATACTGCTCATTAAAGTAGAGCAAGAAGAGCTGAAAACTCTGCAAAGACTTGACTAGAATCGTTGCAACTTACCAGCTAGGAAAAAAACCAAGGGATGGACATACAGCACAAGAGTCAGAACAGTGACTTTGATCATAGAGAACACCCTGAACAAAAACCCAGAAGAAATCAACAGCCCAACAGCCCAACAGCCAAATATGTACTTTCCAATGTTTAGTTGAGGTTTTTTATTTTTGCTGTTTAGGCATAAAGGACTTGGGATCTGGGAATGCAAGGAGTACCATGTCTGCTGTGTAAAGTCCCTTAATACTCTGTCAAACACATGTCAGTGCTCATTCATATAGTCACTGAGATTCAGTTTTAAATAAATACATTGAAGTTTGTTTTCTCCTGTTTTCAATATTTCATAGACTGACTGCATTTTATTTACATTCCATTAAATACCTTTGCTTTATCCTTCAATCTGTTATATCATTGTTGTACAATGCTCTAGAGAACTCATGTTCTTGCCTCTTCCTCAGCCATGTACACTGGAAGTTACTAGAAAGTCAAAGTTGTGCTATTTTTAATTTTCAGTATGGAGAAAGAATATGTGTTTCTTCTATAGGCTCCACTACATTCTCTGAAAGCCTTTATTTTTCATGCTTCAGCATCTACCGTGTGGCAGGGACCACCTGGGAAAGCAGTAACCATAATTATTCATGAGGTCATGAAATGAAAACAGGGAATAACCTGCAGTCTGAGGCCCTCCAAGAGACTCAAGTGAAGACACATGTTCAGAATCCCTTTTGTAACTCATGACTTCTCAAATGTTTTCCTCTTGGACCACAGCACTGGGGTTATTTTTGGAGAAATTCCATAAAACTTTGTGATGCTCTCAACATCCCAAAAAGAGTGACTGTCACTGACCGATACTGCACTGCACTTGGTATAGCTAGACAGAGGCAATAGATGCCAGCTGGAATCAGGGACAAAGGGATGGAAAGGCAGAGGGATGAGCCAGAATACCAGGTGAGGCAACTGACAGACAAAATGCTTTTGTTAAATGATAGTTTAAATTTTGTTAAATGATAGCTATTGGGAGAGCATTCTGGGAAGGTATCATAGGCTACCTTCATTCTTATTCTTCCCTAAATACCTGCATATGGCCACTGCTGCTGCCCTCCCCTAAAGAACAGGCTAAAAACACCCCGCATGCTCTCTCTCCTCCAAAAAGAACAGAAAATATAGAGAAAGAGATTTTTTTTTTTTTTTTAAGTATTATTCCAGGTTTTGGGTAAAAAATCCAAAACAATAGAACTCTGCAGTGACCTGGTAGGGAAGACCTCAGAGCATCTATTATTTCTTGAGGGCATCCAAGAAATCAGTAGATCCATCCCAGTGGTGCTCCAACCTAGAAATGGAAAAAGCAACTGCTGGGCTTCCCCATCCCCAGTCTCAAGACTTATTTGCCAAAACCTTGCTCCCTGCCTTCCTTCCACATCCAGAATCCACATCTCTTGGCAGCTGGAGTGCACTTATCTAGGCAGACTTTTACAGTGAGCCAATGCAGCCATTCCTGTAACATTCATTAGATTCATAAAGAAACATCATATGACACAGATGGATTCTGCCTCATTAAGCAACCAAGTTAATCACATATATTTGCACTGTCACTGTAACTCAGCAAAGGTGGGGAAATAGAATCATAGAATTGTTATAAGTTGGAAAATACCTCTAAGATCATCAAGTTCAACTGCTGATGGAAAGAATTAAATGTAAGGAGGGAAAAGGTTTACTGTAAATTGCTCACTGTCTGTAGCCACCTTAAAACTTAAGTATGAAACAGATAATTTTGAAGATTTTTTGACCTTCAATTCAAAGTAAACACGCATTTCAATGGCACCATATCATTGAGTATTTTAGACAGAAAGGACAGGAGCAAATAATTCATTTTGCTTAAAAAGGTTTTTTTCTTAAACAAGACTGACATGAATGAGAAAGAAGAAGGGAGTAATGAAGGAAGTAAGTAGAAAGAAGAAAAACTAAGAGTTAAGAGCATTTTTTTAAACCATCTTTTCACAAAGGATCATTTCTGTTCTGAAAGTTTGATGTACAGCTCTAAGGAAGCACCACACTCACAAAAAAGACCCTTACTTTTTTCCCTTTTGAACATTTATGTCAATGAGTTAAAAAAATATCCTCTGAATATTATAAAAGGCAAAACAAATATTTCTTTTCTTTAAATTTCTTTATTGCTATGATGAGTGCTGTAATCAAGTAAAATTGAACCATTTCTAAAAGCATTACTTAGATTTACATTGAACAGAAAATGGTCTGCCTGTAGGAACTGCTTCTCATTCCACTGTGATGCAACAAATTGGAGACAAAACCTTTAAGAGAGAGATGCATACTGACATGCAATTTTGTCATTAAGAACTGATCTCATACTGGGTAAGTAATATTAGTGTACCTATCCCCACATCTGCAGAAGTTAAACACTGAGAACAACATACACGGTGACAGGTATCATGTAACACCCTTTTAATAGCATGAAAAACAAGACAAGAGTGGCATGTTTGCAGCAGTGGTTCAATTTAAAGTAACTGATGAAAGAGGTTTAAATTAAGAGATCAGATAGCTTTTCATAATTAAATTTCAACACACAGTTCAGTTGTTCAACATTATCATGGAGTATTTTATTAAATCTCTTTAACATCTTGATATTTCTACTGCTTTCCTGCCCACTCCTACTTTGCATATAATTATCTTGAAACTATGTGCCATGTCTAGTAAGCAGAGAATTTTTTACCCAAAGCTTTTTCCATTAATATGCTTTCAATTTAGCAAAGTTTAGTCTTAGTTTCTATTTGAGGCAAACTTTAGAAGAGTGATATTAAAATTAATTGGGGAAGTATTGTGAGCTAATTAGGCCAAATTCTCAGTCCTCATGAAATAACTTCTGATTTGAGAGGAGAGCAGGGAAAGAAAGTTGGGCCTCTTGGCAATTAAAATGTCTCCCTTCAAATTTGAGACTGCAACTTCTAGATGACACATTAGATTACACGTTAATTAGGTACAGTGGCTAAATGTAGTTCATTTACATTTATAAATATAATTGATAATTTCAGCAAAAGTTTATATGCCTATTTTTTCCTTTCACACAATGATCAAGGTTGGAAGAGACCTTTAAGGTCATCTAGCCCAACCATCAACCCAGCACCACCGTAATCTTCAATTGCCACATCCAGACACTTCTTGGACACTTCTTGAACACTTCCAGAAATGCTGACTCCACCACCCTCCTTGGGCAACTTACTCCAATGCCTGGCCAGTGCTTTTCCTCCTTAAGAGCTCTTGTTTTCCAAGACACAGACTGTACACCAACAAAGCCAACAGCAGGTAGGAGAGGGATTCAAGGAATGATGATGTGTCAGGGCAGCTTTCCCATCTGACCACTTCAGGACCTTTTTGTGCACTAAACAACGGTTTTCTTGAAGCCCAAGCTATTTATGTGGGATTTCAACAAGAAACATGGGAATAAGCATTCCCTTCGGAAAATTTAAAAAATGTACAAGTGGGCTAAAATCGAACTGCTTATGAAGCAATTTCACACACTATCCCTCTACACTAAGAACAGCTTGTACCTCAATTTATTTGAGAACCTACATCAAATGACGAATGGAAAAATACGTGTCATCCTTTTTCATTAAGAAAATACATGCAAAAATAAATCCTCCAAGTGGCCTTACAACTTCTAACTGCGAGAGGCATTAAGCGGGAGCACATATTTAGAAGACTTTAAGATGCAATCTGGAATTCTTCGGATCCCTCAAGCGAAACACGAGGAAGACTGAAGGTAAGGATAATACCTCACACCCGCTTATCCGGGCGGGACGTCCCCGCAGGATTTGGAGGCTTCGTTCACCTCCCCGATGCGGCACCACCGAGTGAACATGGGGACGCCGGCTCCAGGAGCACGGAGCGACGCTCCAACTTCAGCGAGCGGAGGTTCTATATACACCAAAGAAAAACCCCACGGGAAGCTCCGGCTGCCCCCAGAAGCTCTCCGGAGCTCCCTCCCCACGGGCTGTCTCCATCCATCCACCCCTGCAGGCGGCGCCCGGGACACCGCGCCGGCGGCCGCCGCTTCCCCCGGGGTGCTCCAACGCGGCCGAGGCGGGGGGCGCGGGGAAGCGGCTGCGGGGCCGTGCCGAGCCGGCCGCCGCTCAGGGAAGCCTGGACAGGCTGCGATCCCTAAGGGAAACCCTCGGCTGCCGTGTCGCTGCGATCCCTAAGGGAAACCCCCGGCTGCTGTCTCGCTGCCCTCCCGCCGCCTCTCCCGGAGCTCGTCCCCCCCCCGCGGCCCGGCAGGGCGATGGTTTCTCCAGGAAGCGCTGGAGCATCCGCCGGTGCCGCCTCCCCCGCTCCGCGTCTGCCCGGTACCGGGTCCCTGCCGCCGCCGCTGGGGTGAGGGTCCTCTCAAGACTGAAATTGGAGTTACTTTGCGTCTTCTAATAATGACTCTTTTTCTGGTTTATTAGTCTGCCTTTCCTTTATCCATATTTTCTGCTTCTCTTTTCCCCTTCTTGAAAATACTAGGGAAATACGTTCTGATGAGAGGAAATGAGAGCGCCTTAGAGGCGCACTGTAACATTAAACCGTAACACTTTTACCTTTTTAAAATCTTAACTCTGCTTTTACTGCATTTACTGTATTTCCTCCTCTCCCTAGTGTCCAAAAATCAACATGTCTAGCAAAAAGGCGAAGACAAAGACAACCAAGAAGCGCCCTCAGCGCGCCACTTCCAATGTATTTGCGATGTTCGATCAGTCGCAGATCCAGGAATTCAAGGAGGCCTTCAACATGATCGACCAGAACAGGGATGGCTTCATTGACAAAGAGGATTTGCACGACATGCTCGCTTCCCTTGGTAATGTCCCTTTGCTGTTCGTGCTTGGCGGGCAAATTGGTGCTGCAAAATCAAAATACTGAGTTGGGGATGTGAGAGGTGTCTCAGTTTGTATTAACACTACTGACATTACTTTTTCGGTTTGAAAGCTAAACCAAGTATGAATCCCTTTATTTGTAGGAAAGAATCCAACGGATGAATACCTGGATGCCATGATGAATGAGGCTCCAGGCCCCATCAACTTCACCATGTTCCTCACCATGTTTGGTGAGAAGTTAAATGGCACCGACCCGGAGGATGTAATCAGGAATGCTTTTGCTTGCTTTGATGAAGAAGCAACAGGTACGTGAGTGCAACTTTGGCTGCTTAGCAGGGGTATGGCTGGGGTTTTATGTTTGTTATTTGAGGTTCTAGGCAGTGCGCTGATATTTGCAGCTTTATGAATTAAATGTGAGATGGTAAATCCTAGATGGCATATTCTGCTAAATTACCGAGTGAGAGTAAAATCTGTCTGGCTGTTCTATGTCGGTACTGGGGACTAGTAGGACACTAGTAGCACTGTTCTGTGAGGCTTTGAAGAAGAGTGCTTTAACTGGGCAGTGTGTATGTTCTTCGAAGTGTGAAACACGATGTATTTGCTCTAAGATGAGGAATTCAAATCACTAATGTGTGATTTTTTTTTATGGTGTTAAAAGGTAATGATGAGAAATCTGTCATACAGCTGAGTTTGTCCCCCCTCTGCAGTAGGTCTGAGATGCATCTAAATTCTTCAGATGTTTAAGACACACTGTCCAGACTTCATAAAGTCTTACAAACTCATTATGCTGAGCATTCTTTATGGCTCTGAGGACAAATGTCTGTCGTGGCCTCACCTGCAGCTCAGTTTGCTTTCAGATTGCAGGAAGGGCTGCAGTCTTAGTGGTCTAAAGATAAAAACTGGGTGGGGTGTAGAAGGCAGAAATGACAGGTTGGACTGACTTGAAAAGCAGGGTGAAGGGAAAAAGTAGAACACAGAGCTCAGTTTTACTATATCAGACTTCCAAGGTTGTGCCTCTAATCTTGAGATTAGAGTTTATGCTTTTATGTATTTATTCACCTAGGTTAAGATTCCTGAGGAGTGTATAGTCACTGGGGATGAATCCATAAGGCAATTCTGTGGAATTACAGAGTATCAGTGCTTTGATATGTTGTGAACTTGTCTTAGTAGCTCACATCGAAACTATGTAGCCTCTGTACTCGAGATGACGCTGCATCTACACCTTTCCTCACAACTGTCCTCTGCAACATTTAAATCTAACCAGTGGATACATGCTCAGCACCTTTCGAAGGATATCCTTCTGTTTCAACAGCTATTTTCAGTCTGTGTTTTTTTAGCACCTTTTGCCTTTTCAAAGAGCATCCCCTTCCTGCTTAGGTGTAGGTAAACAGGCTTTCTGTTGGTAAAGCCTTTTCAAATGTTAATCGACTTCCTCCCTCTCAAGGGAAATCTCTTTGCCATTTCCTGCAGAAGGAAGTTTTGGTAGTAGGTTAATTATTTTCTCTCCACAGGTAGTCTGACTCACTGTGCTACAGGTTTTGGGGTTTTTTTGTGTGCACCAAAACAAGAGCCTGTGAATTGCGATATAAAGAAAATGGTTGTGCTACCAGTTCTTTGGAATAGAAACTTCGGCATCTATGTAAACAATAACTTAGTGGTTTGGACACCCATATGCTGATAAGATTGATTTTAATATCTCTCAGCTCTGTGTGGTAAATATTTCAGTCTAGTCCTACAATGACATGAGGATACTAGTTTGTTCTGTTGTCTGTTTTGTGTCTTATGCCACCCTCAAATTTTAACCAGGAAACATGTGAGATAGTTATGCTGTTTTATTGAGTTTTGATTTATAATGGTCAAAATGAAGTCTTCAAAATAGCATGTGACATATTTGTAGAATCCATGTTATGTTAATTAATCGTTTATTAATTTTTTCTTATTTGGCTTCTGATCAGTTTGTTCCTTTTAAAAATGTACGAGACTTTTCCAGCTATATCAAACTCTTTTACTTTTTTTTTCATTTCATGTCTCCACATGTGTGTTTGTTATGGGCCTGATTTTCTAGCTCTACATCAATGTAGTTCTTTTGAAAAGGAGTAATTCAAATCAGATCCTATAGATGAGGATAAGGTAGTCACACTTGTTAGGTTTTACTTACATTTCCTATAATGCCAACCTGGTTGGATATGTTGTTTCGGCATTACTATCATGTGTAGTGCTATGGAATTTGTATAAACGTTAGATCTGTCTGCATTTGGAATATTTTTTTATCTGGTCTTTGATCCTGCATTGTCGTCTCCTTTGTGCTGCCTGCAACAGGCTGAATCTTAAGTTGTGCTTCATTTATCTGTTACTCCCCATCTACGCTGGAGCTGTTTGGAGGGGAGAGGAGCCCTGTTTGCTTTACAATGTTGCTGATAAAACTCGTGGGTATTCCTGGTCTGGCAGCCCAGTTCAGTGTTTAAACAACTACCTATTCAGACAGGAGCAATTAAGTCCTTGAGGCTAAACTTGCAGCACCAAAGGCCTTGCATTCTTTGAATACTAATCCTTATGTCATCTCTCATCACTGCTTGGTCTCTGTAGGACAGCAGAAAGAGAGTCTAATCTGTCTAGCTGCCTTTTCCCTCTTCTTTATGCCCATCTTCAAGAGAGAACTCCAAGGTTTGACCCGATTAGGATGGGCCTGTCTAACTGAACATTCTCCCTATTTCTGAGGTAGAAGATTGCTGCTAGCCTTCTTCATTTGCAGTCAGTAGCCAAGGGCTGGTCTACACTGGAATATGGTGCTGTTTTCATTAGCATATGTTGAAACACATTTTTTTTCCCTTCCCCCAGCATATACCACCCCCATGCTAATTTGTCATGCTCATTGACTGCTTTTTGGTCCCCTGATTCCTTGTTTGGTTTTGTCTCTCTAATGAACTCTGTTTGCTTAACTTATGCAACTCTCCTTCCAAAACAGCACTTTTTTTATCACATTCTAATTGAATCTACATCAGTTGATGTGGGTGTCTACATATGATTTCCAGCTGTTCCACAGAGTTTACCTTCTTACTCTTCTTTTGGGAACCTACTTCTACCTCATCTGTTCTGTTACTGACAGAGCAGTTATTACTCCAACTAAAGTTCAATAACCAATTTCTTTCTCAGATGAAGCAACTATTGTGCTGGTGAAGGTATGATTGGTCATATGTCAGCATTTAGTAGTTTCTGCATTCTACTATTTATCCTTTGTTATGTGTGTTCCTTTTTTCATCTCTAAATTTTCCTGGAATTATTTGGCAACTGGTGGTTCTGCCCATGTCTTGAAATAGAATTAAGCAGAAGATACATAGAAACTGCTCCTTTTTATATCTTTGTTAACTTCCTCAAAAATCTTCTGCTCTTTTAGCATAAAGTAAGTAATATATCCTACATTTTATTTTATTTTATTTTATTTTATTTTATTTTATTTTATTTTATTTTATTTTATTTTATTTTATTTATTATCTCCACCATAAACATTCCTCCTACCTCCTGAGCTAACTTGCTCAGTCCTGTCTGAAAGTCTTTTCTGTTATAAACTCCTTCCCTGGACACTTGCCAGGAGTTCACTGTATCCACATAAACTGCCTCCAGCAACAGTGTTGTGCAGCACTGAAGAGCCAGAGTGGTTATTTAGTCCCCAGGGGAAACTAGTTTATAAAGGATGTGCAAATATATCTAATTAAGGCAAGAAAAGTATAGTTCATATAAGAGAACTGCTTGTATAATGAAGACTAGCAGTGACAGGAACTTGTTTTTCCACTTTGAGCCGTTGAAGATCAGTAGATGGAAATGAGTGTTATTACACCACAGCAGGTCAGGCCCTGTCTTCAAAAATCTGTATGAAATGCATTAAACTTCCTTTCACTTTGCTCTCAAGGAATTTCTTTAGAATTCAGTAAAGGAAATTTTTTGGGCTCTGTGCAAACGCAAGTGTAATATATTAATGGTTAATTGCCTGTGTGTTGGCATGTCTGAGCTGCTGCTTTTGGAGACCCAGCTAAGAGGCTCAGCCTCCCTTTTGCATTTCTCTCTGCATGTCTCATTCCAGGGTTCATCCAAGAAGACTACCTGCGGGAGCTGCTGACAACAATGGGAGACAGGTTCACGGATGAAGAGGTGGATGAGCTCTACAGAGAGGCCCCCATCGACAAAAAGGGCAATTTCAACTACATCGAATTCACGCGCATCCTGAAACATGGAGCAAAAGACAAGGATGACTGAGCAAATCCCTGGATACCTGCAGATAGCACCTTTAATTTTTTTTTCCCTTCCCACTAATTTTATTTCTCAGGATCTCTTTTTTTCTTTTTTTCTTGGGACCTTTTGCATACATTTTTAGCACTGTGGCTTCTTCCTCTGTGGATCTTAAGGCTTCTCAGGCACACCTGCACCTTTGTAATCAGACTGGAAAGTGGCAGGGAGAGAGAGAATAGCTTACAGTGATAGAGGTTGAGGGGCAAAGGTCAGAGAGTGTGGAGGCCCAGGTAAAAATGTCAGTGCTACTCATCCTAGCTAGATTAATTTTACATTTTTAATGATTTTTTTTTTCAAATAAATCACCATCTACTAAGTGCATAATTAAAATTTTTGTGCTAGAAGTATTATGTTTCTCTAATGATATCTGTAAATACTTTTGCAGTCATGTTGTTACCTATTTTTGCCTTAAAAATGATGCATAAGTCACTTAAGCATACTGATGTTTGTACTTCAGCAACTGAGTATTTTACCTGCTGCTGTGAGCATACACATGAAGAAGAAATTCCCATCCTTCAAATTTTAGTGTATTGTAAATTAATAATTTCTGTCCGAACTTGCACATTAAACATTTTAAATCTTATGGATGTAGTTGAGCATGTATTTTACCACCTCAGTGCCTCCGTTTCTTAACATTGAGTGCTATATTAATACCACTTTAAAAAAACTTATAATGTAAATCCTAGTGTTTTTTTAAAAAAGAAGGTATCATATATGGGTAGAGTTGCTGGAGTGATGCTTCTTACCAGACTGTGGGGCTGCCAATATTTAATTAATGGCATTTCATTGCAACCATTTACTTCTTTCTTTCATCTTTCTGTTTTTTTTCAAAGCACAGTAAGAACAGGGCTGGATGAAGAAGGAAGGTGTGCTGTCTCTGTCCTTTTTGTTTTCTGTCTGAAAATGTTATTCTTGTTTTTTAAATGAAACAATATACACTATGTTTTTAAGACCTGCTGTGAGTGGTGTTTTGGATGTGTGGGACTTGAGGCATTCCTTTATGTTTCATTTATCATAGTTGTATCCACTTTAGTTTATGTGGTATGGTAACCATGGCAGATTTGCTACAGTGTTCTGAAGCAATTTTGCCATAATTGGAATGCTTGTTGTCCTGCGGGTGTTTTTTGTCCTGAGAGAAAGGATGATCAGACCTCCTTCTGACACTTCTTGGAATTACATTGTTAATCCCTTCAGAGTTTACATTACAAAATTAAGAAAAGTCGTTTGGCTGAGAGCATTTTGCTGTTTCTTGATAGGCTGCTGTTGCAAAAGGTACTTTTAAGAAATGTCACCGGAGGACATGGTGATGAGAGCTCTAAACTCCTGCTCTATCTCAGTCCCAGGGAGCTTTGCCGAGGCATGGGAGCTGTGCACACAGGGATGACCTGATCCCTCTACTGTGGCCTGTGGAAAAGTAGAGACAGGGGAAAGGTGCTGAACGGAATCAGCAGAAATCCAAACATTTCACAAATGCTTTTTCCCTCAGTCGCTGCTTTTTTTTTTTTTTTTTTTCCCTCAGAGAAGTGCTTATGTTCGGAGGGGGCAGAGATTAAAAACTCGAACAAGAACTTTTGTAAACTATCAGTAAAATCAGTACCAATTTTGATGCTTCTGAAGGAGGCCAAGTCCTGCGGCCACCGGCTGGAGCAATCCCCGGAGCCACCAGGAGGTGGCAGCACAGCTCCCGCTGTGACGGGAGAGCGGCTCCCAACCCAAATGTTTGTTGGTTTTTGTAGGGGTTTTTGGTTTGTTTGTTGTTTTGGGATGGTTTTTTTCAGTCCCGAAAAGCTCGTTTGGTGCATCGTGCATAGGAGGAAAATATGCTCTGTTCCCACAGAAGTCCTGTTCCTGCCACAGCAAAGGCCAACCGTGCCAGGGTTTTTCACATTGCAGCTCCTGCACATGTTGAATTTTTGGCCCTTTAATCAAATTTGTTCATTACAGAAGAGAGTAAAACGAGGCCTCTGCAAGCTGTTGTTACATGCCTGCATGCACAAATACACATGTGGTGTATGTTTGGCAAAGATTGCGTTTCAAAAGGTCTTGTGTTCTTCCTTGTAACTCAAACCAGAGACACGGTTCCTGCATTTCACTTCTCAGTATCTCAGTGAGCACTCTTCTTCTTTGTTAAGATTAGCTTTGAAATAAAACCGACCCCAAATTCAAATGTATATGTTTGCATAACTTTGTTTACATACTAAAGACTAAAACCTGTGATATAAACTAAACTGCTGGGGCTCAGAGTGGGGCAGCTGGTATTTACCTACAGCAATAAATGCCAATTGTTAAACCCCAGTGCTTGCTTACAGGCCAGGGCTGTGTTACTGTATAGCAACACCTATATGCCATTTGGCCTTGTGATGACGAATTGTAGTTCACTAATACTATTGTTCTAAGCCTTGCCTTCGGCAGGATCCTGGTTTTACTCTCTCGACTTTAATGGCATTTAATGTTCTCATAAAAACATGTCAGAAAGAAGGATAAAAATGGATTTCTGGTGTGTAACACAGAGGCCTGGGATTTCTCTTGCTAAGAAATTTCAAACCCCTGCTCAGCTGTGATGCAGAGGAGTGCCTTAAAGTCTGTGTGTGTCTGGAACAAGTAACACTGGTTTTATAGACTAATTGCAGTTCTTAGTCCTGGCAAATCATTCTCAGTAAGAGCCACAGAATTTTCAAGTGTTCTCACTGAAGTGGGTCAGCAGAACATGAAGGCGTTTGTCGTGGGATGTCTTTCTCCTTTTATTTTTGTTATTAATTCAGCTGTTTTGTAGATAGGTCACTTGAGTGGAGGGCAGGAACAATGTGGCCTTGAATCCTCTCAGCTAGAAGAGAGAATTAAAAGTAGGTCTGCAACATTCAGGCTGAATGTTAAACCACTGAACAATTGAATAAGGGAGGGTGGAACCATCACAAGCAGCTGTGTTTCTTATTGTGCCTTTTTCTTTTTTTGTTTTGTTTTTTGTTTTTGTTTTTGGCAAATAAAGGAGCTTAGGCAGTGATCCCAGGAGAAGGAATAAAAGAGATCCATTCTACTTTGAGAAGACTCTTTCCTGCTCTTCAAGGTGAGGTTCCCAAAAGCCATGATTCACAAGTGGGGCTGGGATGCTTGTTTCCTGTGGTTGCAGAGGCTACAGAGCTAAACCCTAAATGAGTTTTAGCTTCTAAACCGTTTCCTCTCCAGGACTGTTTGTGAGAAGTAGTTCCTCGCCAGGGAACTGTCTCACACATCCTGTATCTGGCTTAACACCCCCCACAAACTCCTGCCAGTGTAGGTAATAGCTTGTAAAGGTTCTCACAGTCTTTACTCTTTTTGAATGCCGTGCTTTGTGAGCTGCTGTGGCTCAGCACCTGATTATCCTTGAGCAACTCAGCTCTCCCCATACTGGGACAGTCAATTTGTCAGCTGTGCTGTCCCTACGTGTGAATTACAGCCCCAACTCCTGTAGGAAGGGCAGTGGTGACTCCTTACCTCCTCTTCACTATTTCATGCTGATGAGATTCAGCGGATCCTTACTCAATACCCTTGTTTTAGTAGTTACTAATTTTAGCACCAAACTCCCCTGTCTGGGGAGACAGCAGCATCTGTCAGTGTGGCAGGCACAGCACACCGTGGGCAGTACCAATGGTGTTGAGCATTCTTCATTTAGATACCAAGTAGCCGGTATTTAATACAGTAACGTCCAAATGTCAAACAGAACAGTGCTTGTTCTAAAAACCGCCAAGGTCTGGAGAGAATTCCTGTCACCAGGGTGGTGGTGTCTAAATCCTAAGCACTCTGTCTGACCTTTGTGGACGGTTTCCTAGCGGCAGGCAGGGCTCGTTAAGCTATTCAAATAACCCCAGCTCGATGCTGACTCATCCCTGGTTCCACTGGGCACATCCCAATGCTTAAATATAAAAATTGTTTCAGTAGCACTCTTTAGCTGTGAAAAGCAAACCTAACCAGAGTTCCTATGTAATCGTCGTGAGATCAGAGGTGTCATGTAAATGGCGTAATTAAAAACATAAAAAAAGCATTCACATGACTTTAATAGGGATGCATACCAGTCCCAGCAGGCTTCTTTCACTGAGTAGGTAAGACTTGCAAATTAAAGATACTTGCAGCTGGAAACTTCCTTTTCAAATAACTGCAGGTCACTGTGACATTGGAAATGGTTGCAAAAAGCTGCAGTGAGACCACAATCATGGCACACTGCCCTCTCCCACACACATGCACAAGATATCCTGGGAAATTTACTCAGCTCCATGCCCCACAACCCCAGCAAGCTTCAAAGCTACAGGGCTGGAGTTAGTTAAAAGGAGAGTTGACAAGACTCATATTACTAAGATAAGCTCATGAACTTTGTGATTCATTTTTGGAAGACAATTAAATGGAACAAAATTACTTGCAGTTAGTACTTGCCTGTTTATTTCTTTCATTAATTCAGGGGATAAGGTATTGTATCTTTATTAGAACCTGAGATATATATTGTGCAAAACACAAGTTATAACACTGTTACTGCTATCCCATTAGCAAAGAGGGAAACTTGGTCATGAATCTAAATCCTCCCACTTTGTCCATGCTTCTTATTTGCTAATCAAAAAAATAATAATAAAAAGGTAGCAATTCAATTTTCAATTGTCAGAAGACAGCCTTTCTTTCAGACTTTGAATGTTTTGTAACCTAATTGAGCACAACCTTATAATTTAACCAATGATAACTAGTTTTTCTGCTGTAGAAAGTCTAGATATGCAAACTGTTGTTACTTATGTCTTTTAGTATATCCATCTATTTCAAGGCCACTTTGCCCAGGTGGGGCACAGAACAGCAGCACTGTTACAGATGTATTTGGAGGTGCTCTACTACATGCAGACCTAAGAGGAAGGAGGAATCATCAAACCTGTACAAAATGATGAGTAAGGAATACACTGCAAAAATGCAGAACTCTGATTCATTTGCTGGAAGATGACACAGGGCTATCTGAAACCCAAAGAGGAGGATGAGCTGTTGCCATGAAGTGCTAGTTACAACTGCCTGATAGGCAGAAAACCTACCTGATAAGAGCTGCAGCTGAATTTGGAAGCAAATTGCAATGTGGGTGGGACAGTAATCAGAAGATAGTGATGACACTTGTTAAAAATATTTGTTTCTACTCTGTTCCTGTTGCAAAGAATGCAGCTTGCTGTCCCTGAAATTTTCTGTCCCAAGCTCTGGACACAGATTTTGGGTATCTGAGTAGCCATCTAAACTAATGAAGACTAAAATACTAGAAAAGAAGAGAGGGAGTAAGGCACTCAAGCACTTCCTGATGCACCTGATCAGAGATATGATTCTCTAGCTGCGCTTCCAGTAGTCAGACTTCTCCAGAGGCTGGACATGCCCAGTCAACAATTAATGTAGCCCCATACTTTGGCAGCTGACAGCAGCTTTTCCAGAGTTCTGTTTTCTATTTGATGTTTGACTCCTCTCCTCCCCTCCCCTCCCATCCTTTGTGCAAGCACTTAAATGCCTTCCACATGTCAGGGGCCTGCATCTACCCTCTCTGTTACAAGCCTTGCATATGCTGAAGGGTTAAGACCTTCAGTCAAGAAAGGCATTCCCTTCCCTACTTTGTGTACCACACCTTGGGCCTCACTTTGAGATAAGATTCAAAGCAGCTAATAAGTTGTAAGGCAGGCTTTGCAAATTTTGATGAGCAAAACTTCACCTCCAGGATTAAAGAGTATTTCAGTGGCAGCTTTTTAAATGCTGGCAAGTATCTAAATGGGATGGCAGCACCTCAGACATTTCAGGCTCTGGGGTGAAAGTGCAGATCAGACTCTTGGGCACATCTCTGGGTGCACAACACATGACAGAACTGTCCTCTGAGGGCAGCGGGTGAGTGGAGGAGACTTTTGGCTGATGCTCTTACTAGTGATGCCTGGAAGATCTTACTCTATGCCAGGTTTTCAGGGTTTGTAATTATGCCTCTTCCACTAGATCTCAAGAACTGCTATGAGAGAGCAAGTATCAAACAAAAGGGTGCTGGCTGCTTATTTTCACACTACTTTCCCAACTCGAAGTGTTCTTTACACCTCTGTGATTGACTGGATTATTCCTACCTAGGACAGATTTTGTGTTCACACACACCCTTTGCAGGAATGTTTTTGTTACCTACAAGTGGTTTGTAAAGTGACTGTAGAAGCAAGGAAAGCATTTGGGAGATGCTGTTATTATGAACAAGTTAGGGTGTGTTTATTTTAGTTATTTCTTCTTCTTCCAATTCCTCCATGCCTCCCTTAAGCCTATTAACAGACAATGCTTCTACAGGCTAAGTGTACTGAATTCAGTGAGGCTCACCTAAAAAGGTCATTTCAGCAACAATATTCAAGTTTCCAATACTTATCTTTACATACCAATATGTATTTCTGGCTCATTTCTTGACTCTGCTGTTCTTTGCTTTGGGGCCTGGTGGGGGAGGGGATGTGTTTGTTTTGGGTTCTTTTAAGGTACAATCTGCTTAAGTTTTAGCCTCTAACCACTGCTACAATAATGACTTGCCTATAGAGTTTGACCCATTTTATCTCTGATGCAGTTGAAATTTTTGTTTTGTGAATTTCCTTGCATTTCTCTGCTATATGCTGCTGATGTCAGACACTGTGACATCTGAGCATGTTCTTACATGGTCCAGAAAAGTTCATTCCAAGATTTTGTTCCCAAAAGCTATGGAGAAAAGCACTGTATGAAATCTATTTAGAACAGAAGTTGGTTTGGGAGTGGGAGGCGAGAAGTTTTATCCCTGGAAATAAAGCAATGTAGCATGAAGATATTTGTAATATGGGTTCCTTTTAATGAATCTTGGACATTTAGTTGACTGAAAACATTAAATCAGTGTTTCCCTAAAGTAAGTAATTAACTTTCAACACAGAAAATTACATTGCCTAAGATTATTACACACCTATCTGAACAATACTTCTAGTGTCTTGTTGCTTTTATTGCTTTGTTGCCCCTGGCATTTTGTGTGTAATCATCCAGACACCATGAGACATATTGATTAAATAATTTGGGGCACTTTTCACAGTACAGTCTTGTTTAATATAATCTTATGCAATAAGTTATTACTCTAGCCAAGTACTAAGCAAGAGCAGAGTTAAGAGAGAAACTTTGGGCAATGCCAGTCTATCCTGTCATCCGTTGTCAGGAGTAGTTTGGACTCCTGCTCCTGAAACAAGCTACATCTTTACTGGGAGAAAGACAGACAGACTCCTGAGTTAACTTCAGTAGATATTTTTATATTAGGCTGAGCATATTTCCTCTTAGTACTCTGAAAAAAAACTGTTTGAAGAGCAACTTCTGCACCAATGCTCCCAGAGCTCCAGAAATGTGAGCAGCTCTCTGTGTTTGTAGTGTCCAGCACAATGGGGATTGGTGTGCGAGTGGGAAAATTTAATGTCTTATGGCATTTCCATGATAAAAGTAATAAGCACTGGTTTAGTAGATGTGACAAAAGCTATGTTTAAAGAGCACTGGGCCCTCTCTAACTAATTGGAACATCAGTTTCACCTCTGGCCTGGCTAGGTTGATTTAGCAGCTTTCTGCTAGAAAGGTTCTTGATAACAAGTGGCAACCAAAATATTTCAAGGTTGCCTTAGCCTCTCTTATCCTACAGCCTAAGGATAAAAGGAGACAATTGTACCCTGCTTGCTAACTACATGTTGTGCTTTAATCTTGCATTTTGACTTATGTTGTCATGAAATTGTTAATCATCATTCTGTGGCACTGCCTGAGCAGCCCTTCCACACAGCTCTGGGCTGCATTACATGGGCATGGTACCACAAAAGAGCAAACACAAGCACTGGCACCTGTCAATAACTGCTGCTTAGAGGGAAGTTGTCCCTTTTGCCAGCCAGTGAAACATCAGAACTCCAGGCCACTAAATAAATGCAATTATACATCATCTGGGCACCATATGGTCTGTGTGCTCTGAGTGTAGCTGAGCCACAGCCCTCCAAGCAATTGGGTAAGAGACCTGGCTTCAGCCTCAGTGGCTGTCTGCTTCAGCTGCAGAAAGGCTTCCACAATGCTGTGCTCTGAAGAGAATCAGAGAGAGTCTCTCATATAGTACCAGAAGGATTCTGTTCCCCTGTAGAAGTGCTGAAGTTTCTGCTGACCACTCTGGGCATGGGTGAATACATTTCCTTCCAGTGTACAGCTCTGCACCCTGGGGTATCTGCAGCTCTGATACTGCCTCAGAGAACACATCTTCTACTCTGGTAACTGAAACTGTGGCTTAAATCATCTCATCATCTCATCTCATCTCATCTCATCTCATCTCATCTCATCTCATCTCATCTCATCTCATCTCATCTCATCTCATCTCATCTCATGCAGCTTTTATTATGTCTTGCAAAAGAAGCCCACTCTACATTGCTTTGGCACCATGAATGGGCAGCACTGGCACACATGCATAGCTGGAAATACATGCGTTAAATGTGTCAGCAGGCTGAGCCCTTACATGAAGGGAAAGAGGAAATGAGGTCTGAAGCAATTCCTAGAGTAGCACAAATTAGTGAACTAAGAGCCTTCAGAGAGGTTCCCAGAGGACCTCACACTTATCCCCAGTTAATTGTAGCTGCAGGTGGCTACAACCATGAGTCATGTAGGTGAAACTAGTGCTGAAGCCTCAGCAAGACTGGTTTTATAAGCCCAGGAACTCAGCTTAACTACTAGTCCACTATTTTATTTACCTTACTGCCAAGACATCCTCAGTCCCTGCACTAACAGCTAGCCAGAGTAGAACATCCTATTGCCATTTGAAACACTAGCACTAGGACAAGCTGTGTTGGCCAAACCCTAGCCTACATCCATACAAGTAAACCCATTGTGCACACAAGTTTGACAGGGAAATTTGGCTCTGAGTCTGAAACTCACTTTTTAACCGTGAAGATCTGTTTCCATCCCAAAGTGTTTGAAAGGTACTTCTGTTTTTCAGAACATGGGATAATTACAGTAAGAAATTACTTCATAATCTACCAATAATATCTTGTAAGCATGGATAAGTTTTGCAAAGGAACTTAAAACTTCCAGTTTTCACAGTGAACTTACCCTTCAAACTCTTAATAGAGTGAACTGTACTTTCCTTGTCCTAACTGCTTACATGTCTGATTGTCTGGAGTGGTGTTTTAATTTTTTTTCTAGGAGACTCACAGCATCTAATGCATTGGGCTGAGCTGAACAGCTTGATTATTATTTCCAACCTAAAGCCACATTAGTTCTGCAATGTCTTTGGGCCTAACTTGTGTCCTGCTCTTTCAGAGCCTGTATCCAGCAATATGCTGAATATATTTTTCAAGGGTGGACAGCACGGAGTTAAGCACAAGTTCAGTGGCATCTCACACAAAATCACAACTGATGAAATTAATGCCTTTTGCATCTCAGCTGAGTATCTAGAGGTTGCATATGGCAAGTTGAGACCTGACTGCAATTTCCTTTCGAGCCTGAGAAGGCTCAAGGGTCTTATAGCAGGAGCTCTTCTACAATGAGAGCTTTTTCTACTGTTCATGTTGAAACTGGGCTTTTAAAAGAGGGTGGAATTCATTGAGAACAAGGCAAAGACAGAAAGAGGCAGCATATTAATATAGGGAATTTAAAAATATACAAAAACAAATTATAGTTTGCTGTGTAATAAGATGTGTTAAGAACAGATAGTCCTTTGCTACACAAGATTTTGTCTATCTTTAAAACTGATAAGCAGGAAGTAGTGCTTGAAAAACTACTAAAAATTAGATCTGTAATTTAGTTTATGGCCAAATACCAAGAAAACCCATGCAAGGTTCATCCAGGGGACACCGTGAAGATGACTGCTTATTCCTGTTTACTTCATCCAACGACCCCTGCCCAGGACCACCAGAAAAATGTGCAGGCACAGAACGATGAAGGAGCAGGCGGGGACAGGTTATCAATATGCATAGGCGATGCTGAAACTTCCACGAATATGTATGAACTTAAGTATATATAAACAGAGTGTCTGGCCTGTTTGGTGTGCAGGTATGGTGGAGCTATCCCCCCTGCACCCAGCGCTGAATAAACATCCCTGCTTTGTAACCTCCCTTTCCTCCACATGTCAGTATGTGCCTGCCTCTGGAACTCCAGAGTTTCTGGGGCACTTGGGCTCCTTCATTGAGACACTGAACTCTTAGGGGATATTGACTCAAAACATTTCCCCATTTGTGGAGATTGTCAGAGTGCTTTGTTGAAACGGAGGAGGTGAGCTTTTGTGTGTGTCTGATCTGATAAGACAGAGGGTGAATGATGGTCTACGAGTGAGATAGCAGAGGGATCCTGTGGTGATGATGGTGCCACTTGTCATGGTAAGTTGAGGTTCGGGAATTCTGAATTTTTTGTGTTGTTAGGTAATGATGTTTAGAGGAGTATTGTTTTTGACTTGAAGTTTTGGAGAAAGTTTTAAAAACCGAATGACAGAATTAAAATTATTAGTGTGTAGTTTGAATATAAGTGTGTAATATTATAGGGTGAAGGGTTTGAAATTTGGTATTTTAGAATATAGTAATAGGTATAAGATAAGATGGAGGTTTAAAGATGTGGTTTTTGTGGGTTTTTTTGTTTTTTGGGGTTTTTTCTCGTTTAGTTTAGGTAGTATTTTTTAATTGGAAAATGTGCTGTGGGTCATGGGCGTTTGGTTATTGGGTTGAAAGTAAAAATAATTTAGGTGTTAGTTTTTAATTAGATTGTTTAGTTTTAAAAGACTTTGTAACAAATGAGATACATTGTTATTTTTTTATTTTTGGTTTGTTAGTTAGAAGTGTTGTGGTACTTATTGTATTATAGATAGAAATTAATAAACAATTGAGTTTGAATATAAAATTTTGGGTTTTGTGTATTAATTTTGATTTTGATTGAAGAAGAAAAAAAAGAAGATAAAAGCTAATAAAGTGGTCCTCCCTTGCACAAACCACTAGGTTGTGGGGCTCACCCTCCACCGCACCCCGGACATTTACGTGTGGCCTGAGGGTGCTTATCTCTGCTGATGGGCCATAATGGGCCATAATTGACTCAATTGCTTGGTGTGATGGGCAACTGTGTTGTCTTAGAAAGCGTGAAGGATTCCCAAAGGGTCCCATGATCCACATTAATACATCATCCAGTGTGAAGCTCCCCGCCCTCCCCCCTCCCAGAGAGCTGCCTGGGCATTCCCATCTGAACTGGAATATAAACCCAAATAGATATTGTATTCTGTGGATTTCCCCAGGATTGTCTCCCTCACCTGATGGATCCAGTCTGCAGCCATCACTTTGACCAAGACTGAGACATCACACATTGAAATTACAACAACCAAATCTCATCTACAGTGATGAGATCTTTCTACTCTTATCCTTGCCTTCTCTTCCTTACACATTTTCTGAAGTGATATTTTCATATTGTCATACCACTATAGATAATAACAACCCAAATGGCTGCGTACCCGTTTCCCTTTGCAAGCAAACTGTTCTAAAATAAACCCTACGTATGTATATTTGCAAGGACCAATGACTCAGCCTCATTTCACTCTAATCTACCTCTAGAGATTTATTAGCAAGAACTTGGGATACCCATGCTTTCAGGTTGTAACAGAGGCCCAACTCAATTTATGCATTTTGTTCAAACAAAAAATTCCTTGTAGGAAGCTAGGCCTGCCATCTCTCCTAGGAAGTGCCCTTATTAAACTGTAAAAATGGATTCAGAATTTTCTCTTTTCCACTTTCTTTTCTATTTTGTACACACCATTATTATTGGCTGTTTTTTGTCTAATTACTGTATTTCCCTTCCTAGTATGACTATTGACACCAGCCTCATTTTTGCATATAAAATTTTATCTTTCTGTGGTTAGTACTGGTGAACTGCAGATGGAAATTTCATAATGCTTTATTAGTCATTATGGCAGTTCCTAATGGAGGGTCTGAGTTATACAGGATTATTGCATTTTAAATATATCCTGCTTCAAGGAATACATTATTCTCCTCTGTGGAGGTCTGGTGTACAAATAGGTGTTATGATGGGATGCCATCCAAAGGGACCTTGAAAGGTGGTTCCACATAAACCTCATGAAATTCAACAAGGCCAAATGCAAGATCCTGTGCTTGGGTCAATTTCAGGCATAAATACAGGCAGGGGACCAAATGGATTGAGAGCAGTCCCAAGCAGAAAGACTTGGAGGTGTTGGCTGACATGCCCTTGCAGCCCAGAAAGGCAGCTTGGTGCTGGGCTCCATCAAAAGCCGCATGGCCATCAGGTTGAGGGAGGTGATTCTCTCCCTCTATTTTGCTCTTGTGTGACTACACGTGGAGTGCTGCATCCAGCTCTGGGTCCTCAGCACAGGAAACATAAGGACCTGTTGGAGCAGGTCCTGAGGAAGACCATGAAGATGATCAGGAGGCTGGGACACCTCCTGTGAGAACAGGCTGCTAAAGCTGGTGCTGTTCTGCCTGGAGAAGAGAAGGCTCTGGGGGAGATCTTACAGCACCGTCCAGCATCCAAAGGGAGTCTGCAACTGCATCTTTTTACAAGGGCATGTAGTGAGAGGATAAGGGGGAACAGATTGAAACTGAAGGGAGAGTAGATTTAGATTAGATATTAGGTAGAAATTCTTTACTGTGAGGGTGGTGATACACTGGAACATGCTGCCCAGAGAAGGTCCATCCCTGAAAGTGTTCAGGTTGGATGAGGCTCTGAGCAATCTGGTCTAGAGAAAGGTGTCCTTGTCCATGGCAGGGAGGCTGGAACTAGATGATCTTTAAGGTTTCTTCCAACCCAGACCAATCTGTGATTTTATAACTGGAGAAGTAAATTAACATCAAAATTTTCCCCACTGGGGCAAGGTCACAAGGCAAATCTGGACCTGCAATTCCTGGTAAAACTCCAACAACATACAGCTCTTACACATTCTCTGTCTTGACCTGCTCCCTCTTCAAACATTCAACAGAAAGATGTCCAAAGTCGTATACAGCAGGTACAGCCTAGGCCTATGGCACATGGAAAGCTGTGGATGAGCTCCTCAGACTCCTAGAATAGTCTTCAGTGCCAAAGGACCTGAAGCAATGCTTTAATCCCAATTTAGGGGATTTGCATTTGTCAAGCCTAAATGACAGTAAAAAATTGGGGGAGAGAGAGTGGTACATAGGAGCATATCAAATCTGTGCTACACATTGTGCCTGCTTCTTCTCAGGCTCCCTCCTGACCTCACCCTCACAAACCATTATTGTAATTTTTTTATCAGTCTTGTCTCTCTCAGGAGAGCTGTTATGAAACAACCCAAGCATACCAACACACAGGACTCCATACCTTCAAGTAATGCAGCATTTCTATGCATGGCTTTTCCCTGCCCTCAACTCCTCAGCCAGAGTGTCTCTGGTACAGCACTAATTTGAGAAGGACACTTTTAATACCACTCCCATTCTATAAGTTTACCATAAGGGAGAATGAATGACAGGACAGTGGCCAAGCACTGCAGGGAAAGGGGTTTACAAGTGACTGAGTGAGTGAAGTCATGCATTGACCCTGTTCCATTTTTTCCAGATGTGATCCTTATGGTTTCTAAAGTTGCAGTAGGCTGTGTAGGTCTTCTGTCAATGTTTTTACAGTGTACTGTGGGAGAAGTCATCTGTCCCAGCCCAGATCCTGGCAGAAATTGCATGGGTATGGCAAGTCATGAAAGTTAACTGGCTCTGGCTCTCTATTTGTGGTTCCATTGGTGGCAAGGCATTGATCCAGTGGTTCACCCTCCAGAGTATAAGTTATGCAACAAGCCTGCTTGTCTGCAGTTCTCCTTCTTTTAAATTGTCTAGAATCAGTAAATTGAGCCTATTTTGCACTCCAGATAAATCAAACTTCAGTCTGAACCAGGCAGCCCTTTCAATATCTGCTGCATCCCAATATATCCTGCATTTAGCTTTGGTGCTGTGCAAGTCAGCACATTCCCCTTCCCCTGGCACACTTGTGCACAAGTCTGCCTCTGCTCAGCTTTCTAAGCCAATTTCAGTGATGTCAGCCTGCGGCTTTCTAGGCCTGGTTTCTATCTAAGCTCTGTGAATCCACAGACCTGCACAAGACAATCTGTTTGCAGCTCCTGATCCAGCCCAAGCAGTGAGAATATACCCAGCTGAAATATTTTTTGGTGCAAGCCAATATAGAATCATTGAACTGTTACTGTTGGAAGAGACCTCAAAGATCCTCTAATGCAGTTGCCAACGCAGCCACTGCCATATTCAGAAATAAACCATGTCCCCAAGTACTGTGCTTACGTGTTTTTGAACACTTCCAGGGATGGTGATTCCACTACTTCTTGGGCAGCCTATTCCAATGCCTAACTACCTTTTCAGTGAAGAATTTTTTTCTAATATCCAATCTAAGCCTTCCCTGCTGCAACTTGAGGCTACCCCCTCTTGTCCTATGTTTTTACCTCAGAGGAAAGGCCAACCCCCACCTGGCCACAACCTCCTTTCAGGCAGTTGGAGAGAGCAATGAAGTCACCCCTGAGCCTCTTTTCATGGTTGCAGAGGAGAAAGAATTAGGACCAAACATCACAATCTGATATGACATTTCTGGGCTGCCAAAGAAAAGAGGTTATGGTACTAAAAGAGAATCACTATGGACTAACAAGGAACATATCTACATAACTACTATATAAGCAATAATCAATACACAAGGCAATACCAAGTTCAAGAACAGATAACTATCAAAAGAAAGCATTAGTAAGTAATAGGCTATTAATTACTCTCTGTGAAATATTAATAAAAAGTTAAAATTAGTTTCAACTGTATTTTGTGAAAACCCTAGAAAGATGAAACAAAGGTGCTTTCACGACTTGCTTGCTGAAAAGACAGCTTTTGAGAGTCAACAGGAAGCAGTTGGACTGTCAACATGAAAGGAGCAATTGATCAGAGGAAAGTGCAGAGGGGTTGCCACTACAGAGCAAGCTGAGGAATTCTGTGCAATGAGCAATAATAGTGATAATGGAGATCCCAGACCAATTGTTATAGGAGGGGCTCTTAAGTGACAGGAAGGCATAAGGGTCTTCTGGGATGAGTCAGAAGGAGGCAAAATAGTAGCAGTAGAAGTTGAGGGGGAGGGGTTGAAGGAAGGAGAGAATTTAATACAATGATCAAAATTATTTGCATATGGATCAGGGGAAGGGCCAAATGGGGAAAACAAGCTGAGCAGGAGATAGAGGTTACTGGTACTGGAAAGAGAGTTGGAATTATTAGTGTCTCCTGATTTCTGAATGACAGAAATTAGTGGGCTGCTGAGAGCAGCAGAGAGTAATGTGGCATTACTATATGTGAGAGATGAGGAAAGTGATTATCTTCGTATTTTCCACTTGAGGGTTTCAAATAACTTTATGCTGCAATACCTTGAGCCTTGGAGGAAGTTTTTGGTCTTGAAAGGAGATACCAATCGGCCAAATATAACTGTTCAGGTTCATAGTGGCTATATGGCTAGCAAGGGACTGAGCAGATGGTAAAATCTGGCTGAAATCAGAACGGTGTATACAGAAAGGCACTGACCAGCCACCTTCTGAGTGTGAGATGATGGAAAAACTTCCAGAACACAGAAACATCAGGTAGCTGAGCCCACGAGTGGTTTTGGGAAACAAGCAAGAGAACCATTCCCAGCAGGGGCAAGAACAGAACTGACTGTGCTGTCAGAGGGTAATCAGACTGAGGCAAAAAAACCCACAAAGGAAAATTCAGATTAAATCACAGTTCATTTCTGCTGAATTGCTTCATTGAAGTGTTTGCTTAGTATTTCATGTTGAAATCAAGAGTTTACATTTCTTACACTTCTCTATGGTCAGTTTTAGCAATGTAACCCCAGAACTCTGACAGCCATTTTAAAGAAAAAATAGGAAGCTTCCTGGAAACCAGATGTTCTGCTATCCATATGGCTGGCACAACCCATTCAGATGTGTATACAACAAATATGCTCGGAAAATAAAATAACATCTTCAAGTCAAAATGTTGCTGTCTTCTGTGCCCTGCTGCTTTTTCTACCTAGAAAATAAGTGTATAGATCAAGTCCCCTCTTTTCCCTCTAATGAGTGCTGTCCTTGTGTGCTGCCCTTGGGAGAGAGATGAAGGCAAGAAGAGCTAAAGGCAAAGGTGTGTGGGGAAAGAAGGCATTATCAACTGAAGGGTGCCAGAGATAAGAAGAGGAAGGGAGGAACAGCTCATGGAGCTCACAGTTTGGCAGTGCTGCACGGGGCACAGGTCCAGGGGAGGGACCAGGTGAGCACACATAGGCTGTGGCCAGGACAGCTGGGTTGGGAAGTAGCCATAAACTCCTGCAACTGGTGAGAGAGGGTGACAGACTCCCCCGGCAGGGATGGCACTCCTCTGTTCCTAATTTTTTCTCTTTGCCTCTTTAATTTTTTGAAGCAGTATGTCATCATTACTCACACCCTGGAAGTGACTCTACAGATTTCAGTTCAGATATTAACTATTTGACCACAAATGTGTCATACAGAGCATTGAAAGGTAAAATTGTGACCTGAAAGAGGTGGGATAAATATTTTGTACACCAAAGAGTTTCCTATGTAGAAGTTTTATTGAGGAAGGCTGTGTGGCAACATCATGAACACAACTAATTCCAGGGCCTGGGTCTGGCTAGCACTGTTTGTTATCCTGCTTGGGCTTTCAGAGGAAGAGAGACCAATATCACCAGTAAGGTCCTACAGCAGCTATTCACAAAATAAACAACCAGGTCCACAGACAGTAGTTCTGAGGTGGTGGCCAGATCTGGATCAGGAACTGCCTGTCAGCATCTGTGCCCAGAGGACCTAACACAGTGGGGCTTCAACAGAATTCCTCCTCCTTCCTGAACAGCTGAAAATATTGGACCCCATGGGCTCTGCTGGCTTCCTGCTCCCTTCCACATTCCAAATAAGAATAGGAATCACCCTGAGAGAAAATTAGTTATGTAGGCTGCTATTGCTGCCCTTCAGAGAAGGGAAACAAGCTAAAAAGCCACATAGAAGCTGACATTAAAACTCAGGAGTTTCTGGCTAGGTGCCCTCTGGAGCTTGTATCACTCATTCTGATTAGGAAGAAAAACATTTAATATACATTGAAATATTTTTGGCAAGAAGAGGGAAAAAATATGCTATATGATGGATATAGCTTTAATTACACTTTGCAAGTTTGGCTGAGTAAAACAGTAGCAGCTAAATAGTTTGCTGTTTAAGCTATTCCCCTCACAAACTTAAAAAAAGGCTTTTCTACTTAGCTAAATATTAAGATGACATTTCAATCAACTCCCAAAGTTGCTCTCTCTTTACTAAGAAAACTTTTGACTTGTACGTTAAAGCAGTGATGAGTAAAAATAGTCTTGATCAGTCACTCATGGATCATATCCTCTTGTTTATTCAGATGTTAGCTCAGTATCTTTTCCTTTCCTCATTACAATAATCACTTTAATGCAGAAGCTCTTTAATGGTCACTGATAGATGCAAACAGAGAAAGAAAAGGTATTCTTTCTGGGAATTATTGCACAGCATTACACTACAGCAAGCACTCAGTGTTATAATGTTTGTAGCAAAAGCCTTATAGCTGTAATTATTTGCAGATTTGTATTTTAAATTCCAATTTCACATACTTGAGATGTGGTCCTATTTGTGGTCTGAATCTAAAGAAGAAATATTTATCTTCCTTTTGTTTAAAAATTATTTTTATCTTAGACTGGAAGTATTTTGTTGTTGTCAGAGTTCCTGCTGTTCTTTAATCTGTGGATGTTGTGGATAACAGGCTGGACAGAACTCTAGAATACCATTTATTCTTGTGAAGGTCTCTGAACTTTAGAGAAAGAACTGGCAAAATGGGGTTCCAAATACTGGACTTGGACTGTTCCCATTTGGTCAGGATATGAGCAGTTTTCCCTTTTAATTTTCATTTTCACCCTGGGGGTTGGGTTTCTTAGTCATTCTTTTATACATGCAGTATGAAAAACATGTTACTTACCAAATCACTCTGACTCACTAAGTCCTGTCAGTTCAAGGCTTCATCTATTATACATCTGACCAATCTCACTGGAGTCCTATTTCATGGCATAGCTAAAAGCTCCTCTTTCATTATAAGTCACGACCATTGCAGCAATCCAGTTGCATGATTTGGCAGACTGGATCTCCTGACAAAATTAACATGATCTTATAGCTATGAGTACATATTTGCATCTCCAAAGCAGAGAAAATAATGTACAAGGTAAATATTAATGTTGCTGGGTGCATTGTACAGCAAAGACGAAAGTACCGAACACAAAATTTGCTTTCCCTTTCCACAGACATCTAGTTTAAAAACTTGGAGGACCAAGGTAATCTTTAATGCATCCACCATTCCCGAGCAAAACTTTAATATATTACACTGCCATTCTACTAAACTATCATTCTGAACCTAGGTACTTTTTCCACAACCTTGATTTGAAAGTTTTCCATCAAAATCCTGTTGGTGGAGGGCAACTAATTATCTTTTTAAGGAAATTAGGGTTCTTTAATAATAAAGATTTTTTTCACATAGAATCAAAACAGCCATATCAAACCTGGTACTTGGGAAATATACTGTATTAAACAGGAATCTGTATTTTGTGAGTGACACTTTCATGGAATCATGGGACCATGGAATGGTTTGGGTGGATTGGGACTTTTGAAGGTAGAATCATAAAATTATTAAGATGGTCTTAAACATCTTTTCCAAGCAAGTCCAGCCATCAACCTAGTACCATCATAATGCTCACCATTAAACAAAGTCCTCAAATGTCACAACCACACATTTTTGAGCATGTCAGAGATGGGGACTCCACCTCTTCCCTGGGCAGTCTGTTCCAGTGCTTTACAACCCTCTCCATGAAATGTGTTTTTCTAAAACCTAATCTAAACCTCTCCAGGTCATCTAGTCCAACAGCTTCAGTGGAACATCTCCAGCTTCCTGATCTGAGAAAGCCTTGCACCCAGGATATCAAGACACACTAAATCAGAAGTCCTCTTCTGTGTGGAGCTTGAGCTCCCCTCCAGCATTGCCTCGTGGTTCTGCTGGCATAGTCCTCACATTGCCTCAGTCACCCACCCTTCCACAGCCAGAGGAGGCACAATGGTCACAAACTTCATCCTGCACCCTGAAGGTCAGTACTGGGGAAGACCTGAGGATAGAGCAGGGAACTCAAGAAAACAGAGGACTTGAATCTGTTGTAGTGACACGGGACTGGACTCATCTCACAAACTACTGATGATGGAGCTGGTGGAGCTGGGAAAAGTGGGCACACATCTCAAATGGGATGCTGCTGAATTTGTTGCTTTGGCTGCTCCAGTAGAACCTCCTACATCATCACTCAAAAAGGATCCCATCAGGGAATGTAAAAACTTTCACACCCACCAGGCCAACCTACACTCAGTGTAGGTCTGTAGAGAAGAGCCATATGCCTGTGAGACTGGTCACACTTACATGGAGACAGCAGTTCAGGCCCTATTATCCTCTCTCTCCTCTGGCAAGTGAAAAAAATTCCCCTTATTGAGATGCCACTGTTGCTTTGCCCTTCTCACAGGGGAGAAACCACTGACAAGATCATTCCTTCTGTGGAGGAGATCCCAGTGTATCCAGTGAAGGGGAAGCCTTGGCTAGGGGGAACACTGCTTGTAAGGTTCTACCTTACAAAAGGTTTGCAGTTAGTTTGTAGATGGTTTCAGCTCCCTCTCCGAAACATTTTTTGAGCAATACCCAACCTTCCTGCCCATCCTCTGTAAAGCTGTCCCTGCTCAGAGGCAGTGATACTGAGACCCCTGCCAAAGATTGTCCTAAATTTACTCTGCTGTTGCCAAGACAAGGTAAAAAGATCTCAAATTCAAAACATTAAATCAGGCCTAAACGTCAATCATACTTACTTTAAAACATTTCTAGAAAAAAAGGAAAGTAGAGGAAGCATGCAGTATTTGTCAGCATAAACTGAAATAAGCACTGAAAAGAGAATTGTGGAAAAATATGTTGTACTTGCTGTGGTTTTGGCCACATCCTGTTTTAATTCAACACATCTGAAACAATGCCACTAAATCCACTTTGCATTTACCCCAAATAACAATAATGACCAAATGAAAACCTGGAATGAAATTGAACTAGATTTTAAATTAATTTTTAGGCTTAGTAGCACAGATGAAGGTATAAGCCTGAGAACTTCTTCCCCTTCCTTCATGCCACACTGCATTTTAAACATACCCAGATAATGAAACTATTGCAGAGCTGGGCAGTTCCTTGGTTACAGAAACACAGTTTTCAGGGGCATCAGTTTGTGCTTTGATTCTTCAGGGGTTACTTGCTTAGTAGCAGTCTGAATTGTAACAGTTGGTTTTTCTCTGGAGAGCTCTGTGCAGCCCTTGGATCCATCAGGTGATATTGCTCTGTGTAGTGAGCAAGTACTACCTGGTGGTTTTCTCCAAAAAGGTTGCTCATCTTTCCACTGCCTGCCAAGACTTGAAAAAAGCATTTACTTTACTGAGCTTCTGTCCATGCTGCAAAGCCTCTGCATCTTCCTGACTTCCAGAGTCTATAAAAAAATCCTAATGGAAGCAAAACCCCCCAACTGCTGAATCCTTCCTTTTGGAAAGGAGGGGGTATGGTGGTATCCATCAAGGGATATGGTTGTGATTATATCTATAGTTGAAATGAACTCAGTTTTTTTCTTGTCATATTTTCAAGAAGCATCTAGGAACAAGTAGAAATGTATTTTTCTTAGGAACAAGAACCTAAAAATTTACAAATAATTATTTAGATCTGTTTACTCCCTGAGAAATTTAGACTTTCATGACTGTTTCAAGGATAATTTTACTTTTTTTTTTTGTTTGTTTGATTTCATTCTAAAATTACAATACTGGGACACATATAACTAATCCACCCCTGTATCACTAACTCCAAGGTAACATACAAACACAGAAGAAAAGACACAACATCAAGTGATACTAGACAACTAAGTACAATGGATTTCTGCAAAAGCTGCTATCTAACATGGCATGTAGGTACACTTTCATGATCTGATGCCCTCAAATCTATCCTAGGATCACTCCATAGGTATGCTACTGACTGAAGCAAACTCCTGAAATCCCAAAGCAGAAATCTTCAACCAGCTCTTCCTCCAGCACATTCACCAGGATAATGAACCCTGCAGGTCAGCTCTGAGCCATCTCTAAGATATACACAGTGCTCACAAAAGCCAAACCAAGATTTTTCTCCCTGTATGTTTAGCACTTAGCTTCTCAGTTTAGTGGTTAGAGTATTTACAGCTACCATGGAAGATCATGTTTCAGGCCCTTAAAATGGAATTTAACCCAGGGGTCTGTAATTCTGTATAACACAGGCTGCTGGGTAAGTCTCTATTAGGTAAACTGTTTAAGTAACTTTATATAGTTTCATATAAATAACTACACAACCATTAGAGCAAAGAAATGAACCACACTCAGTGACAATGTGGCTGAGTGAGAGAGGAAGTAATTCTCTCTCTCTGACTTGATAAATATTTGGTTACAAGAGGCTAGAAGAGATCTCTTACAGAGCATGCAGGAATCCAGTAACGGGAACATTCCCCTGGGATGTGTGTCACTTCATGACTAAGCAGCATATGCTTGTTCTAGCTAATGACTGGCATTACCTCTTCAGTGACTCTCCCTAAAGATCACATCTTTTAAATAAAGGAAAGTTTCCACAGTGTGGTAGGGAAAGAACTCCAGAAAAGAATGATGACAGAGAGAGAAGGATTACAACCTTAAGTGTTACACAGGACTTGATCAGTCCTCATCATACTGGAAATCACAGCTGTTTCTGTTCCTCCTGATTGCACAGCCAGCTCAAAATATAGTGACTTGGAAAATCAGCAATCCTTCCAAGAGGGTTTTTAAATGCAAGGGCAGGACTAGATATCTACTTACTGGTGGAGGGACCCAGTGGTCCAAATTGTAACTGAAGAAAAATATGTAGTGACTGAATACAAGGAACATGTTTCTTATTAGTCACCAAGATACATACATGAAACTGAATCCTTGACAGAGATGTGGTGGAGGTGAAAGCTTCAAAGATAAATCTCCCTAGTATCCTACAGTGTTTGAATTTGAGCAGAGGAAACTAGCAAAGATGGTCTGAAAACATAAAAGTTTCTAACAACCACCTTAATTTTCCTTTCCTTTCTCCTGCCACGTTGGAGATAAACTCTTGAAACAATTAATTCTTCCTCTGGAAAATATCAAAATAAGTTTCACCAAGTTTAGCTTCTTCTAAATCATGGTGTTTTCAGTATGATCTCTAGGTCACAGATCAAGGAGAAAATGATGTGCCACACAAAGGCATGTTTGACCCAGACCTCCGGATCACTGATTTTTATCAAATGACCTACGGATGAATTTCATCACAAGGCATCCAAAATGGCACTAAGCACAATGCAAACAACTTTCTGTAAACAAACACATGCAGATATAAATAAACATGAGGGGTAGGGGGAACAGTAGCAGTCAGGTTAGAGGTATTTTTAATTTGGTTATAAAGGACCCATCCATTTCAGCAATATTACACAAAAGCTGTGTCCCACCAGGGTGAGATCTGACATGACTCAGCATTCCCTAGGCTGCTCCTTCCATGTGGGACAGCCAGGCAGGAGCTGCTGTACACACTGTTCAGTTTCCCACTTGGCATGAATGGAGAAACAGGACGCAGAGGGCAAGCATATCATCGTGTGTACTCATTCCTTAAAGTAAATTCAGCCCAATCCTTCCTTGGACAGAGTTAGGGTTAGGGATTACGCCAGGGCTGACTGCCCAGTCAAACAAATACCATTTACAAAGCTAGACTTTGCACTTCAGTGAATACAGAGATGACCAGAACTAAGAACTCAGGTCCCAAAATACTTCTAAAATTGCATAATCACTCTTTCTAATGGGCTAACTGGATCTGACTGAAACTTCCCTCATTTAATCCACTGTTTTGAAAACAAACAATACTGGCAGCAAAGAAGAAATATTACTTGTCCAGTGTTTAATTCCTTTAGCAGGGCAGTTCCACTTCAGGATCCTAGCTGAATTATGACACTTTCCAGGGTGCTACAGTAACACGGTATGTGGTTGCTTTCATCTTATCAAAAGGACACAGAATGATTAAGCTTAAACCTTTTTCCTGGAGGTTCACACTAACATGTTTTACCTCACACTTCCTAAAGCCCAACAGCACATATGCAGTGGCAGTTACCACAACACAGCTGACACACAGGAAGTCTCTGAGCAAAGAAATTCAAATGTGCTGCCTTTACCCAGATCTCCGAATTCTGGTCTCTTACAAAGAAAAGCTAATATAATTATTTTCAGTAAAAATATTCCATTTTTTTCCTCCCCTCTTTCCTCCTTTTTTTTCTTTTTTCTTTTTTTTCCTTATGAAATGGTGAAATAAAAGTTCATGAAGGAAGTACTCATCTGTTCCAAATTGGTGCATCATCATTATGGCCTTATTATAATGCTTTAGCATTGAGTTTATAGTCTGTGCCTGTGAAAGCATTCTGTTAATTATGGAAAAAGGGAGTGATTCTCAACAAACCTGAACTTTGGCAGCTAATTCACTATTTTAGTAGCATAAATTGAAAGGACTGCTTTATAATTTAGCTTCAGCAGTATCTCAGTAGGATCACTGAGAAGTGAAGTCACAGAACAAGGGAAGACTTCAACCAGTGTCAAGGTCTTCACACATGTAAGAACCTAAGTATTCTGCTTCAAAGCATAAAAAATTTAAGCAATCATTTCACTGATATCAAAGCTGACCTCTTGATAAAATACCATCAGACTGGGAACAGGTCCAAAGCATTCCTCAGAACTCATTTTACAGGACATATATGTCGCTTCTTTGTAAGGCACTAAGTAAGAACACGCAGTACCCAGAACAATCAGTACCTAAATATAGGCTCTGTAACATTCACTTTTGGATTCAACTTCCTCATTAGCACCTCCATCTTCCATTCTTAAGGGAGGATCATGACTTGCCCGTGTTTACACGTCAAATGAGAACTCACAATGACCCACTGCATCACATTCCACATTCACCATTCAACCACAGTTCACGTTCCACAAATGCAGCCAGACTAGAAGTGCCCAAAAGTTGCTGTGGAAGAAAACATGACTTTTGCTTGTCTGAAAAGCAAGATTATAGGTGCCATTAGGAGCTGCAGAATCAAAGATTGCTACAACTCTTCAACGATATTGAAGGCTGAGATCCCAGGCTTGGGATAATAGCCCTGCACTTCAAGGGTACAGTGCAGCAGCTCTGAGATTGACCAAAAATTGTCCCACCATGGCTCTTCTCTAAGGTGACTAAACATGTCTTCAGGGAAGACAGCAGCTCATAATTCAAAATGAATGTTCTAATGCATGCTCCATTTCAGAGAGTGCAAAATTCTCCAGAAGAATGATTACAGAATTCTGCCAAACAGATTACAATGTTGACGCAGAAAACAAAAATCTTTACAAAATATATAAGGATAATTTTGTATCTATATCACTTTTTTTACCCCAGTGCATATAACCATGTGTAAAGACACAGATATGCTATAAAGGTTAGACTCTCTGAGGCAAAAAGGAAATTCCAGGACATAAGGTTACATCACTTCCAATCACGAGTGAAGAAGTGCTAATTAAGGAAATGTTCTCCCTGAACAGGCAGCTTTCAAGAGTCCCATTTTCATACCCATAAATCAGATTTTGTTAAAAAGCAAACTGACAGGTGACAGTTGCAGCAAAATCCAACAATCCCAAAATATATTCTTCCAAAGTCTGTGCAACGCCAGATGCAGGTCTCTTATTTTTCATTAAAACCAAATCACTCGATACCCCTAATAATTTTGGTACAGAACATGAAGAGCTAAATTAAACAGAAATGTAAGCTCTCAGGATCTAAAGGACAAACTGAGGTTATCACTGCAGATGCTTTAAAAGATGAATGTGCAACTTGACCTGAGCCAAACTTCAAAGTCATTGAAAGCCAAGGGAAGATAAAAAGAAAAATAAAAAGGTTTCAGTAATTACTTAGCACTGATATTTGAATAGTAGAGAAACAATGTGCACCTAGCTTAAAAGAAACCTCCATACCCCTGATTAAATAATCTGAAACTTAAAAAATCCTTAACAGTAAGTCCTTAAACTATGAAATATTACTTTACACTCTAATTCATTCTTTTCATGTTACAGGATAAATAGCAGTATCAGTTGCGTTTTTATAACATACATGTTCTTCAAATAACTACTAGCAAGAGGGAAATCATAGAAAGGGAAGAAATAGTAAGAAGGGCAGGAAAGGGGGGGTGGGAAAAGAGGAAAAAATATTTTTCCATCTTACCACTCACCTAGAGACCTATTGAGCAATAAAAACACAGGGTGGGGAAATGAAGAGAGGTAATTTCTTTTCTAAATCCATTAAATTCACCACAAAAATCTGTATGGACTCACATCTATATCTGCAGAATTCTACCACTTCAAAATAGTATAAAATTTCCTAAAAGGAGAATTATCCAAGCTATTTGTGAAAGGC
This sequence comes from Toxostoma redivivum, assembly GCA_013397375.1. NCBI lineage: Eukaryota > Metazoa > Chordata > Aves > Passeriformes > Mimidae > Toxostoma > Toxostoma redivivum. The sequence goes on from VXBI01004268.1 coordinate 334,024, forward strand.
CAGAGAATTCTGAGGCCTCACAAGCCTATTATTCACAGTAACAGCTAGATGAGCTTGGAAAGTACAACTAAAGATTTAAGTAGTTCATGGGAATCCTTGCCAAAACTCCCTTCCCATCAGCTTACTGCCTCCCACTCCTTTCTCCTGCTGCAATCTTTACATCTGCACTAGTTTTCAGATAATCATTCCACAGATGATTAAAAATCACTTTGAGATCAGATATCACCAGCAGCATGATCAAAACATCTGATCTGGTGGTTTTGGCCCAACAAAGGCTCTACCAGCAAGAGCTGCTCTAATCACTTTACCTGGCTCAAGGGATTAGTTAATTAGTTAACTAACAAATCTATTGGTGGAATAGCAATGGCAAAGAACTGTTTCAAACTGCTCATTAGATGTGAGCTCATGATCTTGGGATGGTTGTGGCTGTAAGGTGGCACTACATCATTCCCCCTCAGTGTTGACACTAGGGCTTTGGGTACACACCAGGCAGACAGCACCGGCCTCACCAGAATTCAGATATGTAAGTCATTACTAGTTCACCTCCCTGATATACCAATCAAGGAAGCCAGAGGCTCAGCTAAGAATTAGCTTTTTTTATTTCTCTAGTGCATCCATGTCTGACTCGGAGGAGGACCAGGTAGCACAATCACAAAAAGAAGTTCAAGTCTTGTGTCTGCAGCAGGTTCTCCGTTCACTACCACCTGCAGAACAGTTCCAGTAAACCATAACTCAGTCATACAGAGCAGATACACCAGCAGAGAGGTCATTGACCCACAGCTGGAAAGAGACAGTGAACTCAGAGTCACATGCATATTCACATTATTTGACCATCTAAACTAAACCCCCATGCTCATTTCCTAGAAGTAAAACCTGTACCCACAAACTCTCTGAGGCCTCCAAACACATTTTGGCTTCTGATGCCAATTTTCTTGGTAGCCAATCTGCAAACCACACAGCCCAAAACCAGGAACCCTCATCACTCCCTGCTCTTGTCTCAAAGACTTTCTGCTCACCATCTCCTCCCTCTATTCCTCAGAGGCCAGATTGTGCTTTATAATTTTTCAGCCTTTAACCCTCTCTACAGCCCCAGTGACAAGCACAAGATTAATGGTGTCACCATTAATCTCTGCCTAGCCAAGGAAGGAGCGCTTTCTTATATGACCCTACATAACTACTTGCATGTCTGCAGGTAACACACTGGGCACCATTTCACTGCTACAGTCTGACTTCAGAGCTGCCTGGATGGCTGCCACCCCTCCAGACACTGATAGCCAGAAAACATTAAGCATACACAGCAACTTCACACAAAGTCAAAGTACACATACCAAAACATCACAAAGCAAACTTCTGAGCTTGGACATATTTGTGGTAGTACAAATGGCATTATGTTAACTGGAGAGAACTTTTTACCCAGCATTTGCCTAGCAGTAGGAGCCATTCTTGTTGTATGGATATGGAAAGACCACTGCGAGCTCTCTGTGCAGAGTCCTGCAGCATCAGATACGGAAATCAAGTCCCTTGACTTAATCTGCATATTGTAATTACAGCTATTCTCATACTCTGGATGTATTTCAAGTGTTCAGTAAGTTATTAACTGCAAGTACTACAATCTGACACTGCAAATACCAGAAAACACCTAAAACCAGGTTAAAATCTGGTGTCTAGAAACTGGTGGTTGTTTTGTGTCTGCATGGCTGGATACAAATTTTTTAAAAGCTGTAACTGCTATGATCACTGCTATCAACAAAATAGGATCATCAACTCTACAAGCTTTGATATCCATGAAAGAACAAGTTTAAAAACTAGGAGTCCTGTACAGTCCTCTGAGTATGAAGCAAGGATATCTAAAAAGTTTTTTGTGTTTTGTAAAACAATGTGAGAAGCTGAACATGCTGCCTTGCAAATACTTCCTCCTGTTAATTTTAAAATCCACCAAAATTTGGCACTCCAAAGAGAAGAGGGATTTCCTTCATGCTCTGTGCCAAAGCAAGAGGCAAAAAGCCCACACAGCCCTGGGAGCTCATGAATTGCCAGCACCAGAGGTTCATTGATAATCTCTGACATGGATATTATGGTTAGTTTTAATGTTTGATCTGCAAGTCTTCCAGAAACAGTTCTGTGCTTTGGGTTTATAGGAACAGCCTCTGCTTCCACTAGTTTGAGAACTGATTTCCATTACTTATTCAAAATCAAAAATAAATACTTCAACAAAAAATAAATACAACATAGTTGAAGGCATTGTTATATTATCAGTCACTGAAATAAAAGCTTTGTCATCATTTACCCATTGTTTAAATTCCACTGCTGATCTACTGTAAAAAGAAGAGGACAAGTGAACTTAGTTCTTTTTTTTGTGCTGGATCCTAGTAATTCAACTCTAATTGGGGACAAAAAAACAAAGCTGTTGGTTTAGCATTTTTGCACAAAACCAACTTCACTAAGTCAAATATTTGTTTTGGTGTGGTGGATTTTTTTTTTTTTGGTTGTTTGGTTTAGGATGTTTGATTGTTTTCAGAGAGAAATCAAGGAGACATCAGATTTGGTATTACTAAGTCACTCATCATCTATGCAATCACTGTGGTTATGCATGTGGATTTGTAACTGCAAGCATCCCTACTCTGGCTTTAAAAACACAAATGATTCATCAAACATCATTTAAAAGACCTAAATAGCTCCACAGGGAGGGAAATGTTCTTCATATTTACCTGCAGCTTTGTATCATGTTTTTATTACCTCCTTTCAACTAAAGTACAAACTCTCACCACTTTTTGTCTAGTGTTTGGGGCACTCAAAATTTCCCCCTTGTCAGCTTGTGACTAAAAACATAACTGAACTCCTGGCTCTGACTTTCGTTCTGTCAAGAGATTCTTTTGAATTCTGTAAAATTTATCTGGAGCTGTCCTACAGCTTCTGAAGTTACTGAGGAACCCAGGCAGACCAACAGACAAGGGCAGCACACTTATGTAAACCTCCTTTCCCCAAGAATCCTGTCTAGAATTCCAGACCTTGTTCTGCTATAATGTTACGGCTGCAGCATTTCAAGGTTCGCTCAGGGCCAACAGCTATCCTTTGCTGCCTGCTCCTCAGAGAAGAAACATTTCTTTGTTCTTAGGAAGAAACTCCATGCTGAAGCAGCACCTGGCAGCACCACCCCTGACCTGACCCTCTGAAGCATTTGCCCTGTTTTGTGACCAGGTCTTAGGGGTACAACATCCCTGAGACAGGCCATGGGGACAGACCACACTAAGCTTTTTGGTTTCATTTCTATTCAACTTCCACGAAGCTCTTGGCTGCTGCTGCTTTCTCAGCTCTGAAAAAGGGCAGCACACTGTTAAAGAACACGTCCAGCCAACAACGAAGGAGCTCTGACTGAGCCCATCTGTAGGGACAGGTTTTTCTTATCCCTCTGCCCCACTTTTACTGAAATTCCCAAGTTCCAGTGCCATTATGTGCTGATTCAAAACAGCATTAGGCACACTCAAGGCCCATAAAAAAAAAAAAAAAAAGTACTGCCGTGATTTACAATGCATCAGGCAGCGACTCGTGTAACTGGCTCCCCTGAGAGCTCTTTTGAAGTGTGCATGAGTCAACAGACTGACAGCAAAGCACAATATGCCATCACCAGGCATTCATGGGCAGCCTCACTGTTTCTTCTGCTGCACATCTCATTCTTCTGTCTCCAGTATATCTCTTTTATATCTTCCTCGGCTCTGTCAAAGCAAGTTACACTTTATTAATTTGCTGGTCAGGTCCTTTCATATTGCAAAAATTAATGAGAAGGGTAGCATCTTTGAATGCTAGCAGAACTACAAGCTATAGCACCTTGCCTCATGGAAGTCCACAGAAGTTTTTCCATAAATCTGAGTTATGCCAAAGTCTTACTTCAACACCCCTAAGACCATCTAAACCCTAACTCTGGCTACTTGAGCAGTACTGAGTCCCCCATTTGTTCACAGTCCCAGGTGGTCTTTTGTTTATCTATCTTCACCAACACCTGCTTGCCTTGCTGCTGCCTTGAACTACTCCTGACACTGGGCTACGACCAAGTCTTATCTTACATGTACTGAATTTTACACTTTTGAAGGATAATGGACATTTCTGACAGGGACACTGTGTTCCTGAAGTAGCAGTTAATAAATCATTTAGCCACTTAACTGAAGGTGTTATTACTGAAAATAATCACCATCATGGCTTTCTTAGCAGTGGTCATGTGTAACGATGGTACGTGGACAAGATAGTCCAAAGTTGGTTTGAGAGTGAAAGTAGCATGGCTATAATAGTGTGGTGTTCCACCAACACTAAGCCTTGCATCTTGCCAGTTAGTGAAGCAGGAATGCCACAATGACAAGATCATACTGTTACCAGTGCTCAGAGTTAATTTAGCATGGCGTGTGTCACTTGGACAGGACTTAAATTTTGGCCAGTCTACAGAGAACTTTTACAGAGGCTTATCATTTCCCAGCAGACATGGCACACTAGAGTGATCATTTCTGCTAGGCATTCTGTTCATTAAGCCTTCCAAAAATAATACTATTGTCACCAAATTTGCAGACTAGTATCTTCCATCTGGAAGATACATTATTATCATTATTAGCGGAGTAAGACAACAAGGAACATAAATAACTAACAGCATTGTGTGCATACTTACATATATACAGGTGTATGCAAACAGTGTTTAATATCCTCTGCTTTCTATTTTCTTCAAAGATTTACACCAATAGTGAAGCTTGCTAGATGTTACCATATTGTGTGTGTGTATATATATTCAGAAGCACATACATATTTGTTAGCTCAGAACATACCCATATACATAGAATATTAATCTGAAGTATTGTGTATATTAAGGCAGCAAAGAATATGAGATAAATGCATTACATGTTACTGTCTTTTAGTTTGGTAGGATCAATGTTTTCATACCAAGACTATACATAAATTAACGAATTAATGAATTGATTAACGAAAAAAAGCAAGAAAGAGTACAGCACTCCAAGATAGGTTTCAGCTTAACAGCAGTTTTCTCTCAGTATTTAATGTCTATAGCACAGAACAAGCTTTAAACTTTTGCATTTAACTGAGTAACTGAATTACTGAGCAACTAAGTTATTCAACACTTTTATTCAGAATGCATAACAGCTGTTAGAGTTTTAATCTTTATTCAAAGTAAGCTATTCCACTTCTAAACACAAAACAATTTGAGAAATTGCATTTTGGCTGAGGACACTTACTATCACCAGATTAATTACCAAGCAAGAGCACTATGTTACAGCAATAATCCTTATCTCAAATATGTGGTTCATGTTAAAGATCAGATTTAAAAAATCAGTTTAAAGCGGGAAACTAAAAAAATGCTCTGCTCATGGCACATAGCTCCTGTTATCCACATCGTTATCACTCACAGATGAGCACTTCTGTACTTTAGCATGACTTAGGCACGTCATGACAACAATGACTAGGTAGGTGCAGGTTAACAATTTGACAGTACACAGCTATACAGTGCTTTGTGTCCACTATAGTGGATTACTTCGTACTGAAACAGGTAGCAGGCTTTTCCTAGTGAAATGAATGTGAACACACTCACTGGTATAATACCTCTTAACTTTCACCCAACAAGTCAAAAATACCTAAGCTGTTTTTGAAACTTTAAACGTTTTCGTTTCATATTTAAGGCAAAAAAGTTCTGTCTTCGAAGAGGAAGTTAGTCTGTCTTAAACCAGCATTGATTTAAGAATACAAATGCTAGCCAGAGCCTGGCTGCATGCAGCTTTCCTAGATTTCGTGGCTGCAGGCAGACTTACAAGAGACTGGAATAGATGCCACAGGTAAAACAATTAGCACCTTCCAAAGTTGCAAACAACAGAAAGATTGGAAGACATTCGAACAGGCTGTGGCCTTTTGTTACACTTCTCAGGATTAACCAGTTAATCAAACAGTCCCACACTTGAGGCTTATCTCTGAACAGATCGAGTCAGGTAAGTCATAAGACTGCTGGCATTCAGGTGAACCAATTCCAGCTCCTCAGGAGGCAAATAACCCTACTTGGACTGATCACATTTTGTGGCGCTTCACGAGGGTACAGTAGAGTAGATATAAGAGATTCTAATATTTGCTGGTAGTAGGATAGTAGCTCTCACTACACCTCTTAACTGCAATGGAAGGAGGGAAAACATTGATTTTAGTATCTTAATAGTTACTATATACACAGAGCAGAAAGCTCCATGCAGACTCAAAATGTCAGCACCACCAAAATACAGCATGCATTCCCATTTCTCTGCACTGTCCAAATCTTCAGGCTTAGGGTATTAAAATCAAGCATTGACACCTGACTTATTTTCCATAGTACAAAAAGTATTGAGAGTGAAAGAGCAGAAGCCCCCATCCAATTAAAGTGATCCGCTCCAAAAAAGCCAACAAAACATTGATGAAATTACTTTTTAGACTGTCTCGCTCTCTCATTGCCTTGTAATATTCACTCTTGGACAGGCCACATGTGATCTTCCTTGATGCCCTAAATCATAACTGCAGGCAGGCACTCAGTCCAAAATCATCTCATCACACATTTGCCTGAAGGAGACTAAGGCCTCAGGCTATGGCCAGGATTTTATGGAAAGGTAGCCAACACCCAGTACCTGTCACTCGAAAAACCTTACACAACTTCGGCAGTGAAAGGCTGTCTTTAATCATCGTTTGATGACTTCTCACACAGCTGAAAAGATCAGCTCACTACTATCACTTGCAAGACAGACCCAGTAATCCCTTATTCTACAGATTTGTTCCTTTAGGATGAGCCTCTCAAGCAGGCAGTGCATCATTTCAATGCACAGAAATGCTCAGTAAATGATAAAATTAACAGTTATATGTTCAATTGAAGAAGATGTCCCAAAGGGCTGGAAATTTGACTGGTCACTCAGAATCTCTTTAACAAATCCATAATACTGCAAGAATATTCTGTTTGCACTTAAAATCACAGAATGGTTTGGGTTGAAAGGAACTTCTTTCAAACCCCCTGCCACGAACAGGAACACCTTTCACAAAGCCATATTGCTCAATGCTCCATTTAGCCTGGCCTTGAACACTTCCAGGGATGGGGCATCCACACATTCTCTGGGCAACCTGTTCCATGTCTCCCCACAGGCATACTGAAGTGCTTCTTCCTAATACCTAATCTAAACTTGCTCTTTTTTCAGTTGAAAGCCACTCCCCCTTGTCCTTCCACTACAAGCCCTTGTAAAAAGTCAATCTCCAGCTCTACAGTCACGTTATTTTTAAATTGTGCAACATCAAGGATTATCACATTATTTTTAAATTGTGTAACATCAAGGATTATTAAAACAGTAACAACAGCAAAAACAATCAAGTGGATGCAAAACCTATAAACATACAAATCAGACAACTTTGAAAACAAAGCTCTCAGAATATATTCAGAGCAGGTACAGCACAGACAGCAGTGACAGCTTTTCTAAATTCAGTACACAGTGTTTATCAGTGGCCTGTCATAAAATTCTACTGGTTTCTAATTAGTCTGTATCTTTTTCAATCTTTGTTGAACATGAGGTTATACATCTGAACAGTTTTTTCTGACTATTATACCTCATAAATAACACTTATATTCTGCTAAACAGGCATAGAAATTCTGCAGTCCCAGAAGGCACTCCTATTTCTTGCATAAACCTTTCACCCTAATGACAGGAAAAGGTGACCGTGTGTCTTTAGCAAAAACTTGCTATTTCCCAAAGTATTTTGTTTTGGTAGCATTACTTCCCTAATACACAGGTATAACAAATATTCCAATTTAGGTTTTTCCTCTAAACTATGATGTCATTTATCCTTCTATCAGGTACTATTTAGTGCTTATTTCATTCACTACCATTACATTTTTTGTCTTTCTGGAAGTCAAATTTAACCTTGTCTTGTAAGGACAAAAAATAACTTCAGAGACAATGGTCCTGAAATACAATTCTTAAAAAACAAAACAAACTTCAAATGTAGACTCAACCAAGCAAATATTTGGCTAGCCATAATGTTATTTCCTTTAGAGGAACTAAACCGAATATCAGTGTCCAGGTATAGCTATTATACTTTTAAAAGTGTTATTTTGTTCAAAATTAATATTCTACCCTGAAAAAAATCAGCTTCCAGGTGTGGATAACTCTTAGGTTTTGTTTTTGTTGCTTTATACAGTGACTTTTGTACAGTTAGATAGTTTGCTGACACGTAGCCCTAAGTGGAGATTGTCCAACTAAATACTAGACCATGTAAGAAAGCTAAGCAAGGTCACTCTTGTTTTAGGTGTCTTGGAGTAAACCTCCTGCCTTGTCCTCCTTCAGTATGCACTACCAATCTATGGTAAAAGCAAGTTAGGCATCCCACAGTTAAAAGAAAAAATCTTAAAACCACCTTTATTTTTTGCTCAGACATACCTGATTTACCTGCTTGACTTCTTACAGATAAACAAAACTCAATTGCATAAATTGCATCCACAGTTTCAAATTTCAGGAAAGAGGGATCTATTCCTCTCATGACCCAGGTTCTTGAGCTAAACTGACACTGTCAAGGATTGTAGCATTTGTCATGCTGATCTTGTTATACTCACTCCTGTACTACAAAAGAAAAGACAGCCAGAGCATCCCCTCCTAGACAAGGGGACAAAGCAGATATGAGATGTACCTGTGGTAGACAGAAATCATCATTTTCTGCACATGAGGTCTTCTCCTGTACTTTTAACTTAAAACCTGAAATAGAAGACTCTTAACTCCAAGCAAGATTAAACCTACAATTCACTAATTTTTTTATCTTTAATTTTGCACAGGGATTTATCTTTAAACTATGGAAACAAAACTGCATTTACATTAATGCAAATTTCACAAACCACTCCACAGAGGAAGCTACACAGATTTCAGTCCCTGAGTGGAAGTCATTCCACCACTTAAGAAGTTTTTGCACTGTCTTATAATCATAAGTAACACTAGTTTTTGCTACGGTAATAATATTATTCTATTTTCATATACTTATGCAATAATCATGGACATAAGGGAGGACCATGTGCAGATGAGGGAGCAAAGGGCTGGCACAGGGAATAGTTGAAGGAGGCCCCAGAGAGAGACAGCACTACATCCCCCCAGAGCAGCCATTGCTCCTCTTTGCCAGTAAATGTCTGAAAACCCCAGTAGCAAGCATAGATCACTCCAGCAGCTGGTCCTCATCAGGAATCCTAAACACTACCCTTTACCTTGAGTCCATCCCAGAGTCCTTGCTGAAAACCAAAAGCTTGCAAACATGATGCTGTAGCAGTCAGGAATGAGTATGATTTTGCATAAAGAATTTCTGAGGATTTTGCACTTGCTTGATCTTTGATAACCACAAGAATGCACGTAGAAAACAAGTGAAAAGCATGTTCAGGCTGCAGTCTACTATGCAGAAGTTCTGAAATCCTAGAATTGTCTTCATGACTTAGATTTACCCTTTCTGTCCTTGCACAAAGGTAACAAAGTAAGCCCTAATTGTGAGAGAACAGCTGGTTGACATAATTTATTCAGATTTCAGAAAGATTTTTGACAGGGCTCCATGCTACTGGAGAAACTAAGATACTGCTGGGGAAAAAAGACAAACAAGTATCATGGATGAATATCTGGTTGGAGGAAGCAAATCAAAACTGTAAGATTAAATTTCAATTTCTTTTATTATGACAAAAGGTTGACAATGAGGTGCTTCTGCATCTTCTACTTAGTCCAGTGTTTTTTAATATAATAACTCTGACCAGTGAGAGAAGGAGAAACAGGGGAAGGTAAAGAATAGTGATGGGGTCTGCAGATATCAAAAATATATTTGGGGAAAGGGAGATTTGTGAATAAGTTCAGTGTGACTTCTGTTACATGAGTGAACAATGCAATGACAAAAGATTCAGCACTGATATGAATATGAAATCATGCAGAAGAGAAACTTCACACAAGCTATACAACCTCCAAAGCTGGTAGAGCCCCATGCTCAGTATGTAGCAGCAGCCAAAGATAAAGCATAACATGCTGGAGTCTGTACAAAAATAGATTAGGGAGTAGGTAATATTAAATATATATATATTCTAATCGGAGGCATGACCTTGTTTGAAATACTGCAAGCAGCATAAATCACCTTTACTGAAAAACCAAACACTGTAGGATTAAATACACACAGGAAAAAACAAGGCAATGAGCAAAAGTTGGGAGTAATTCTCATAGGAAAAGAGTGAAAAATTTTCTGTCAAAAGACAGTCATGCTGAAAGATATAAAATAGTGAATGGTACCAAAACAGGAATTTTTGTGTTGCTTTTTTTTTTCCCTCAAAGCACATGAGGATATGAAATGAAACAGGTAAGAAAAAAAAAAAAGAAAAGCAATGCATTTTTATGTAATTCATAACTCAACATGCTTCTCTGCCACTCAAATGCCATTACAGAATTTTAGTTCTATGAAGATATTAAACTTTTATATCAGTGTAAAGACTATACAGCTAGGTCAGTAGTGAACTTTGAAGTTCTATTAAACTATTCCTCCACTGCTTGTATTTGAACTATTAAATATTTGGAAGGGACATTTTTTGGAATATATTACTTCACACCTGCCTTCTGTAGCTCTCCTTTCTCTGATACACTGAAGCTATTCAACATCATGGACTAGAAAAGGTGAAGGTTACCTGTAACCTACAGTAGTGATTCCTGTTTTTCTATGGACAGATTTATTCACCTGTTGCATTGCTTTACTCCTAGGGCCATAAGCATGACCTGCTTAACTTTGTGCTACTTAATTCTGTTCTGACTACAATTAAATAAATTTTATCACAAATATTTCAATGGCATCTGAGCATCAATGGATTTATTTTCACAACAACCTTGGTGGGGGAGGGGTGGCGGTAAAATGCTAGCTAGTTAATATATGGGAAACTGGAATAAAAAAGACCAAGATAACAAATGTCCACAAGCCTGATTTGACTAGGCCCTGATTTCCCAGAGTACTTCCTTTAATAATTTCTATGCCCAAAACATTGCCTTGGAGACTTCAGCAGCCACAGTCCCAGTCCCAGCAAACATAGTTCCAGTACCCCAAAGCAAAGCACGAAACATGCAATGAGCTGCGCACGTGGCCATGTGGAAGGACAGAAGCATGTGCACACCACCACTGAAAACTGATAAACCTATCAGATTGGACAACCACAGAGTAATTAAAGATCTAGCCCCTCCAGTTTAATTTCTCTCCCTCTTTGGAATCCAGTTTTACAAACACAGCATGTCTGTGCAGATGGGTCCAGACAGAGCTGAACTTGTTCTGACTGAACCAAGCTGTTCCAACCTGTTGGCATAGTTGGTGCATGTGTACACCACTACCTACCCAAGGAGCTGCACAGATGCCAAAGTTGCTCAGCATGAAGCAGTTTGAGCTGCTTGTGAGATACAACTAACACTGCTGATGCAGCTCGAGCAGATTAAGTAACTCTAAAAACACAGCCTCATAAACACATAAAGGAAAAATAAAAACTGCAGAAAGTTACATATTACCTTCCATACCTTCTGTAATACTAATACACATTATCATCTTGCAGGCCACCAACTTATTTGCTACAAAACCAAGTTGATCTATCCATTAGATTTGAGCTCCGGCAGATCACCTGTCCTCCATTTAGATACAGCCTTGTTTCAGGTGTGTTGAAGTTTTACCATCAGAGAAAGCTGTGGGGGTTTTCTTTCACTGCACTACCTTTTGCAAACTTTAACCCACTACCACCTGGAATATGTATCAGGGCTCTTCAAGTGGTAAAGGCAGCCAAAATTCGTGGACAAACCTGAGATACTGCCCCGGGCAACAACTGCAGCGTGAACTCCACAAACCCACTTTCAGTCTTTCCCATTGGTCCCAACTATGGGTATACCCCTCGGTACGTATCCATGGAGAAACCGGTTCCAAAACAATGCCTCTCCATGCTTTTTATACCACAGGAGAGCTAGGAATGAACACCCACTGGTCCATGGCCTTCTCCTAACAGCTAAAAAGCTGCCATGCAAAGTCGAAATTTATCTTTTCCTATAAAGACTATATCTAATGCTTTTGAAAAGAAAAAGAAATAACTTGAATTCAGTGGGAAAATAAAACTTTTTTTTTCTCCTTATAAAAATGGCCTTGTCAAAGAAGAAAAACAAAACAAAATAATTTAAACAAACCTGTAAAAAAAAAAAAAAAAGAAAATAAGGAAAGAGCTAGTTTCACAGATTTCACTGATTTGCCAGCGGTCCCAAGGACAACGAGCAGGCGGCTCTGGCGGCACGGAGAAAGGGAAATCTCTTCGAATCCTTGACGTGTCTTTTGTTAACTTCCCATAATTGCTTTTTTGGCATGACCATTGCCCGGAACAAGCAGTTCGAAGAGCCAGCCCTCACAGCTGGGAAGCAGGGCTTTTCAACAACAAAAACAAAACAGCAAAAGCCAAAATAAAGCCATACGGCGGCGTGCGCGCACACCCCCCGCCCCCGAGCCGCCAGTCCCTCGGGGGCATGGCTCGGGTGAGAGCACCGGGCGAGCCTGGTCCTGCCGGGCTGGCAGCGAGCGCGCCGCGCGGTGCCGCCCCGCACACGCGGCGGGAATGCGGCGGGAAGGGCGGGCAATGGCCCGGACCGCGCTGCCGCCGGCGGGACCTCGCACCGCGCTGCACAAGCTCCCGCCTGGCGTGGC
>VXBI01004268.1:350530-378749 GCA_013397375.1 Toxostoma redivivum
TTTATAGTTTCGCTGAATTAATTTAGCCCAGTTATTTTTAGGACATTCCTATGCTGCCTATTTGCACAGCAGTGGTGAGCTGGTTTCCTGTCTGCTGTTGCTTCCATTGTTCAGACTTCTCTCCCCGAGGGCAGCTGCTGGTTGGTGAAATACCAAACTCCCCGCACTTTCAACTGTTGTTCTTGCCACCCCCGAAATAAATGCGTGTGGAAAACGCTGACGTAGTTTCTAGGTATGCATGTGTAGAGCTTTGTGTGTAAGAGTGTGTGTGTGTGTAAGCTCTGCTTTAAGGATTGCAAATCCTAGGCTGAAACAATGGAAACAATGAAAGGTGACAGGCGGGAAGGAGAACTTTTGAGAGGGGCCATGGGCCTGGGGTTTGCGTGGCACAAATTAAAAGGTGAGGAGACAAAGGCGGAAACTTTTAAAAAGATGTTAGGGCTAGGGTGCCTTTGTTTTAATAAAGGTTGGGCTTGTACTTATTTGTGACCTCCTGGCGTTTGAAGCTCATTCAAGAAGTTTCAAAGAGTGACTTAGTTACAGATTTCTTGCTTGCACTCCCAGAAAAATCCCGTTTAGAGGAAAAAAAAGTACCCTACAGCCAAGTCTAATTGCTTTAGAAGTAGTAGAGTGCAAGCTGTAAAGTACAGAGGACGACATATAGGCTAGTTCCTCAATTATGAAACTCATTCAGAGCAAAAAGGTGTGTGTGTTTTTTTTTTTTTTTTTTTTTATGGAAATTCCCTTCTGTATCCTTGTCGTTTTTTGCTACTTATGAACAATTTCAAACTAATTTATTTTTGTTGTTGGTTTTTAAGTTCGCATTACATTTTAAGATTTTACATGTTAAGATTTTTTTTTGTATGTGCGTTGTTTTAAATTTTTTTGTGTGTGATGCTGTGTTTTTGTTGGTTTGCTTTGTTGACTTTTTTTGTTTGTTTGTTTTTGTGTTTTTTTTTTTTTTTTTTTAAACTAGCTGATTGGATTTAAACCTCGGGACTCTTCTATGGATAGTTTCATTTACAAATAATAACGTGATAGCAATCACACGGAACCTACTTGGCTTGTTAATTAGCTGCTTTAGAACACAGTCTTGAAAAGGCACAGGCATGTGCTCAAGTTTATACATGTGAAGAATCTTACTGAACTTGGTTACAACAGGATCGGGGGCTTAGATAGGAACTGGTTCTGTTTATCAGTGCTCAAAAAAAAAATCTCACTTAAGAAATTCAGAGAACCCTAAGGGGTGGGAGTTTTTCTTTAAGGTGATTTTTGTCCATCTCCTCTCTGGAGGGCAGAGATTGTTCCTTGTGGTATACTTTGTCCTCTTTTGAATAACAATTGGCTTCTGCCACTTCCTCTGTGAATCTCTTCCTCGACACAATGGGATAGTTGTTTTTTTGTTGGTTTTTTTTTTTTTTTTGGTGCCTTTTTTCCCCCTCATAGCCTAAATTTTTCATTTGCTTAACTTCCATTTTATTTGTCTCAGCCTCCCTAAATACTTTGCCCTCCCCCTCAGAGTATTTCAGCATACCTTTTTAAGTGGCAGTAGTTTGTTTTGAAATCAGCTTTAGTCATCACTGTACTTTTACTCAAGTTGTTTCAAGCTGTTAACTAACGTTTGGGTGTTGAGCCCAGACACCAGATCCTAGGTGTAATCTTCCCTGAGCTGATTATGGGGAGGACCTGTAAAGTCTTTGGGCTGTTATACAATGCAGCAGTGCATTCAATCATGTATGTGACTTCAGTTGGGAATCCACGAGGATAAAGTAATTTATAAAGAAGAATGCTGATCATGTAGTCCTTAGGTCATTAATAGCATAGTCTACTCTTTTAAGTGGCGATGTGGAAATGAAGGAATGGGATTTTGTGTTTCTCAGATCTCTCTGCAAATTTAATTGTGCTGCTTTAATTTTAGTTCTGTAAAAGCAGGTTTTTATGTTTGGAATAAATGTATTTAGGAGGAGACATAAAATAGCCTGGCCCTAGCCTGCTTTTAATACAAAATAAATTAGTAGGTCAGCTGGGGCTACTCATCGTGTCCACAGGCCTTTATTCTGGGTGTAAATAACAGTAAGCCAATGGTCCAGTCATGGAGCATGGCCAGGAGCCTTTTCAGTTGGGCCCTGTTAAAACAGGAAACCAGCAGCGAATAGGCTGATTACTAACAAGACGGAAAAACAAAGCTGGGTTGTAATCAGCAGGAATGCTTTAATGAAAACAGAGCCTTGACAGCAACAATGTGGCTCCTGCTCTAGTAAAAAGTATCAGCTGGGCTAGTGCGAGATTTCTAGCCATGACTTCCTGTTGCTGCTAGCTCTGCGCTGCTTAGGAGAGATCTGCCACGAGTTCAGAGCGCTGATCAGCTATTTAAATGAGCTCATTTAAATGAGCAGAAGTCCTACTACACTGGGTTTCCTGCTTAACCAAAACCTGCTTTGTGTCACTAACTTACTGTGTCAATTAATATGACACACTAAGCCAGCGGGTCAAAGGGCTGGCTCTGCTGGTGACTCATTTCTTGCTAGGTAGATTACGGTTAGTCAGATGACAACTTTTACTTTAGCAAAGATCTTGTCTGAAAACGGAGAAACGTTTTTATTCTGCTGGCTTGCAGACAGTATCTTGTCACTTTTTTTTTTTTTTTTTTTTTTTTTTTTAAATAAAAAAAATACCAGAAAGAATATGCATGTTCATATNTAAAGAAAAAGCAACAGTTCTAGGAGAGGTTTTGCTGTTAAGTCAGGTTTCTGAAATTCAGGGAGGTGTTCATGGAATCTTTAAGTTGTGTGGTAGATCCTGGAAAGGTCACCTCGGATTGAGTGGTGTGTGTCTGGTGTGTTTTTTGTTATGCCGTGTAAATACTGCTTGCAAACCATTAGACATCTAACTTTTTCATAGTAGTTTGTCCTTCCCTCTTGTTTCCAGCCCTTGCTGTTTGCCTCTCCCTCTTTTCCAAGGTCTTGCCTTACTGCCCATTATATTTGAAAACAAACAAAAAACCCAACCCAGTGAAGTGCTGCAACAGTTCTGGTTTCTGACAAACAAGAACAGTGCACTTCAAAACATTGTCTGAATAGCATGGGCTAGTTTTAGCTAGTTTTTAAATTCAATTTAAAAGGGCTGAGCTGCTTTGAAGAGCCATCCTGCTGTCTCTGCAAGATCTTTGCTCCCAGAAGTGTTCCTTATGGCTCCAGGAGCCCATGGTGCAAGGCATGTTCTCAGGTCAGGTTGCAAGCATGACAGCATTTTCCATGAAGCTATGACAAAGTGGTTTGCTTGGAATCATTGTAAAGCAAACTTTTGACATACTTTCTACATGAATTAAGAAGTTGTTTACATAATTTGGAGTTTATCTTGTGTTGGTTATTTAAATATTGTCCTATTGTTTCTGTTCCATGACTGGATAATTTATGTAGCTAATCATCAGATGAAAAATTTGGTATGTCAGTTTGGTGTTTGTCGGTTACATAAATCAGCAATTGGGAGAATGAAAACAATACCAAGTAAGTTACTGAAGTAACTATGCCAGACAGATTGCAGATTGATCATCCTGCTGGGAATGCTTGCGTATCAAAACGGTGCATTTCAAATTGGACAACTTAGACTAAATTTAAGGATGTTGGAGCTATTCATAAATAGGGGAAGGAAAGAATAATTTACCATGTCAGCTTTGGCTGAAGTTTAGAAGTGTGAGGAAAGGTCCTGCTCTGTTTTTCTCCCTACCCTCCTGCCAAGGATTAAGGAAAACTTGCACATGCATACCTTCTATCTTTCTTTGTATGGTGGTGGGAGCTTTGGTGGCTGGTTGGTTGGTTTTTTTAAAGGGCATTACTTCCTTCTGTGCCTTTACTTATGGATTTAACATAGTTTTATATAGTTTAATATTTTCACAGGTACCCTTCTTGTCATTTAGGGCTTACTTTATTTCCTTAAATAGAATTTTTGAATTATGGGTGGTTGCCCACAGAAAATTTTGCTTTTGATATTTAGTTGGCTTTACTGTTAAGGTTTTTAGTTCTGGTGTTAATAAGTGAGTAAAGTTTCTTCCTTTCCATCCCCTCACCCCCCCATCTTAGTTCAAAAGATTAAGGGCTTGCTTGTTTTCCTTCTATAGTTTCTAAAACTGCTTCTGAAAGCTAGTGTGAGTTCACTTGGAATTAGTATTAATTTGTACTAGTTGAATGTGGGTAGTATCTTATTTGGACTTGTATGTAGTTTGTAAGATTCCTAAAATTTCTGGTGAGTTTAAAGCATGGTTTTCTTTGTGTTTTATGGATCTAGTGACTCGTGTATCCTACCAAAGGAGTAGAATTGTTGCCTTCCTAACTATTGAATACTTGTTCATTTGTTTGATTTACATTCCACAGCTTCATGTTACTAGTAGTGTGGTGTACATATATAAAGGGATAATCAGATTTTGAAATCTGTTCCTTCCTTTGTGTTGGAGGGAGAAGGTATGCAGTTAACTTCTAAATTTGGAGCTCTTATAGTAAGCATAGCACAGAACACACGTTTCCAGGGATAAAAATATGAGATGAAAACAACAAAGTTGAAAAAATAGGATAAAATCTGGAACATTTAAATGATCATGATTCTTTGATACAGAATGCAATTAAATGAGAGTTCATTTCCTGATAAACTGGTGAACTCTTAGGCACCTGGTTCTTCCCTTCTTCTGCACTTTTTTCCTTCATAAATGAAAATATCCTTAGGGGTGGTGACAAACACAATTTTTCCCCTTCTTTTTTTCTTCTTCCATTAATTTTTCTGAAAATAGATATAATTATTAGTTTATAAAATCTACAACCTATCCCTCCCAGGAGGGAAGCATCAGAATATTAAAAAATAATTAGATAACCTATTGCTTGAGTTGGGGTGGTTTAAGTTCTTGCTTGTTGACCTTTTGCCCAGCCACTGGATAGTTATCCTTGAAAAAAAGTGCTGGATGCATACCATATCAAGCAAACTTGGACAATATTCTCATTAGATAGAAGCTATCTGATAACGTGCAGCAGATAAAAGGTTGCCAGGGGAACAAGAAAATGAAGGTTTGCAGAGAAAAATTCCTTTAGGAACGGATCATTGGCGATACTTTTTTGTTCAGCTGACAGAAAAGCTACAGCATGACAAGTTAATGCTGCGGGACGAATCTCCCGTACAAGGGGCTGTAACAGCAAAGGCAGTTAATGTGGTATAAAATGTCTGTGCCATACAGTGCTGGAGCCAAGTAGTTAACGGATTTAGGAGGCTGATTGTTCTTGTCTTACAATTGTAGGTGTAGTTGCAATATCAGGCAGTGAAACGGAGGATGATGACACTATGGATGTCCCACTGGATCTTTCCTCATCTGCTGGCTCAGGCAAACGGCGGAGACGTGGCAACCTGCCCAAGGAATCTGTGCAGATTCTTCGGGACTGGCTCTATGAGCACCGATACAATGCTTATCCTTCAGAGCAAGAAAAAGCGCTGTTATCCCGACAAACACACCTTTCCACACTACAGGTATTTAAACAAGTAGTTCTCCCTTCTAAAGGAGCTATTTTCTGTTTTAATTCACCTGTGGTCTAGTCATGGACACAAATGTTTACACTGCATGTGAGATTTCCTTTTTTATTGCTACTCTCCTGCTGATGGCACTCATAATGAGAGATAGAGACTGATTATGTGTTACAATTATCTTTGTTTATTGGGAATAAAATTATTTTCCTGAGAGAACAGACAGTCATGAATTGGAGCATGCATGCTAATTTTTTGTGGAATTGTCCCCCAAAAGACATAAAGTGTCTGTACAAGGTAATTTATTATGAGAAGAAGGTATTTGTCAACAGAGGCTATATGGTGATAGATGTGCAGCTTAACACGTAACTCTTCACTTCCAAAATGGCAACTTGAGGTTTGTTCCAGTAGAACATGGACATAAATAATTATGTGTATGATACTGCCATTAAAATCAGTAGAACAACCTACATGGGATAGAGTAACTCAAGGGTGTTAGTACAGGTATGGTGAGGTGTTTGCGTGATTATTTTGGATTCTCTGATGCTACTGGCATCTGCAAGGCCCCTTGGATGCATCATTCTCATCTTCTGTGATCATCTTTTGTGGAATAGTTTCTGCCCATTGCTGCATCCCATGTTGTGGGGAGGTGGCTGCACGAGAACTTAGGTAAACCAGGGTTTGGTTTGGGAGCTGCTAAATAGAGAGCACTCCTCTTGAGTCCAGGGTTTTATTTTTCCATATTAATTGATTAGTGCAAATTTCATAAATGGCTATAGAGTAAAATTTTCTTAATGCAACATTACAAAGAAGACTTCCTTTATGCAGTAAAGAGAAAAAAGACGTTAAACTATAAACTATCCTGTATTGCCCAGGAAACTGGTTGATATTTAAACAAGGACAAACTTAAATGAGGTAATTCATGTTATGTCTGTCGACACAGTCAGTTGAACAAGGAAAATCAGTAACTATTTGTGGGAGGAGTGGCTCTCTTCAGAGAGAAAAGGTTTTCCTGTTGTTAATTAACCAAAGCTAGGGAACAATAGCCAATAGGTTAATGTGTGTGCACAGAGTTAAAAGCTAAACCCCTAGTTTGGACTTGAGATGTCCCGGGGCTTTCTGTAACAGGAGCAGGGAGTTGCATGTCAGAACATGTCAGGAGGTCTCTATTTCATTGTGCAGTGAAGGAAACTGCTTGGAGGGATTCATTAATCTAACCATCCATTCTAGTGGCACATAGTTGGGAATGAATGAAGGTAGAAATTAAGATGTCATTATATTCCCAGGTCTGCAACTGGTTTATCAATGCACGCCGCAGGCTGTTACCTGACATGCTGAGGAAGGATGGCAAAGACCCAAATCAGTTCACTATCTCGCGGCGAGGGACCAAGCTTCCCGAGGGCAGCCTGGTGGAGTCTGCCATCAGCACAAAGAACTACATTCCCCTGCTGGAGGAGACTGCCTTCCTTCCTGCTGCCGCTCCGCTTGGCAAGACTGTGTCCTCTTCCAAGCCGGCCTCCCCAGGCTCGGTCCTGGCTCGCCCCTCAGTAATTTGCCACACGACTGTGACTGCGTTGAAAGATGCCCCTTTCCATTTTTGCCAGCCAGCTGATGTAGGCCAGACCACGGACCTGCAGCAGCCCCCGGCTGGCGGCTTCACAGATAACCCCCTCTCCTGCCACGAGGACGCATCCAAACTGGGACCTGGTGCAAACACACAAAGTGGGCTCTTTAACACTCCTCCTCCAACACCACCAGACCTTAACCAGGATTTTAGTGGATTCCAGCTTCTGGTGGATGTTGCACTCAAAAGGGCGGCAGAGATGGAGTTGCAGGCGAAACTTATGGCCTAAATCCCCTTCCTTCTCTTTCCCCGTTTTGTTTTACCAGGCAGGGATCTAACAGCTGTGTGGTTATTGCCACCCACACAATATCAAAAGACTTCACTGCATTATTATTATTTTTTTTTATTAATCTTATTTGCACAAGGGGATTGCTGAAATGAAGCTTCCTGTCACTGAGATGGTCTTCAGTGGAATACGGTCATTCCAAGAATTATAAACTTAAAGCTACTGTAGAAAGAAAGGATTGTGTGTTTTGTTGGGATTTTTTTTAATGTTTTCTTTGTAGATTTTTTCATAATGTGAGATGTTTCCCAAGATCATGTGATTTGTTTTGTTTCCTTCAGACTGTGCAATATCTAGTAATGATATAGAGTCTTCTTATCATTCCCATGTGGAACGGAATATACCGACACGCTGTCTAAATTTTCAATTTTTTTAACAATACAAACTTTGGATGATCATGCTTTTTTCCCATAATATAATAAAATATTTTCTTTAAAAGTGATGCATACAGAGTATTTTGTTGAATGCAAGCTTTGCAGAAAACATTAATTACCCTTGAAATAAATAGAAGTGAGAAATATTTTTGAGCTCATACTGGACTTTGTTTGGTTTAGAGAGCCATGCTAGCAGTTGTTGTCAACCAGATGTTTGAAAGAATGCTGAGAAGTGGGCCAGAAGTACCTGATCGTGTTCTGCTGTGTTGAAATTGTTTTTAAGGGGCCAAAGGCAGCTATGTAGGCAATTCTGACTAAATTTCAGATGGAAACCTTGGGCCCCTCTTAGGGGTTCCAGCTCTTGGCTCTTTGAAATATTTTAGGACTAGGAAATGTGATGGCCCATGGGGAAGATCTGAAGATAAAAGGAAGAGGCCAGAAGAGGGGCTGGGACAAGTGTTATTTGCAGATCTTTGTGATGCAGCTCCTAGACATGACTGGTGACAAATTTTGATTGGGGAGGGCAAGGGCTTCTACCCTTACTTGGACTAGCAATGACAAGGTTTTTACTCAGTAATTCTAGTAGACTGAAATAAAATAGGCTGTATTGCATTGAAATCTGAGTTCTGGGAGCCAGGTCTTTGTGAGATACTTTAACAGGTGGTTGGCTAAGATTTAGAAGAGATCCCTGTTGTATTGGGGTGTATTTTTGCCAACAGACTCTAAGTTACCTTTCAGAAAAGGACTTTGCTATCAAAATGACTTATTACTGAAAAACACGAAGACTTGCAGCTCACATTTCAATTTACTTGAATGTCAGTCGCCCACCCTTATCCTTCCAGCAACAGTGAAATAAGAGACCTCCAGGGTAAAAAATTGGTTCTGGCTAATCTTTAAAAACAAACCAGTTGTCTGTTTGGGAAGTTGGGGGAGGGCTTTGAGGAGCAGGAGAGTTGGTGAATTTAAGGATATCATTATGAGTAGAAAGAAGACTACAATACTCTGACTGCTATTCTGTTTTGCTGTGGCCTTTATAGTTTTCTAGTGTCAGAAATACTCTCTCTGTTCTCTGAAGTACTCTTTGGAATTCTTCTGAACTTGTGCCTTTCTTGAACCTTCATGTTTAAAATCAAAATGGCAAACAGTAAACACTGGCTTACTTATGACTGCATCAGCTTTGGTAACACAGTCATCCTAATATACTGTATGAATATAGAATTATTTTTAAAAATAATTTGGAAATAAAGCTGGGAAATAATTTTGAACATAGAGATGGCTGTATACTCTGTCTTCAAAGAATTGCAGGTGGGTACAGGAGAGCCTTGTGTAGTGTCTCTCTGGACACACTGTACTTGATACTTCTGAGATATTTTTCCTGGGATACCTATGTATGTATTGTTTGGTGGGGGTTTTTAATGACTAATTGTAAAATGGAAGTGTACTTTTTTGTAACTGTGAGGTTCATGTTGAGGGAAAGGTTGGTTAATAGACGTGGTTTTGTGGAACAGGTGATTTATCTTAAGGGGTTCTACACACCCTAAGTGGAGTGCCATCTTTGATAAAGGTTTGGAAGATGCCTTGTCCTTTCCTGTTCTTGCAGAAAGGAACTCTATTGCAACACTCCTTACATCCATGCTTCATGAATGAAAGAAAAACAGCCTCACAAATATGTTTGCATTGTTTGATTTGAATTGCTCGACATTTTCCTCTTTTGTTTCCTTTTTTTCAAAGCAGTTTGCTGGTGTGTTGTGGGATAAAGAAAAAGTGGGGCAACTCAGATCATTAAAGGGCATTTTCAAAGATCTTTACTCTTCATTACTTTGGCTTTTAAAATAAAAAAAAAGCAAGCTTAGAAAGAAAAAACTTTGCTGGTTGAGCTGACCAGTTCTGTAATTTCACTGTAGCAGCTGCAGTACTGAAAATAAAAATAGAATGAGGAAGAAAGCTGTTGCCATTCAGGTTAACAGTTTTCATTGAAAGTAAAAGCCTGTGGTCTCTCTGCTGCTTTCATTTACTATTATGCCACACAAAGTGGTATTAGTGTAAATGACCACCAAAGTCCTCCTCATGTGATGAGCACTGCATTTCCATTTTGCTGACTGACTTACCCTGAGAACTTCACTGGCGACCAATTTTGCTTGAGGCCAATTATTTACTTCTTAAATTATTACTTGTGTTAAGGTTGCACCTAGAAGTTTGGCTGTAGTCACAAGTCAGATGGCTGTGGCTGAGTAGCACCTGACACCACAACATGTAAAAGCTTTACCCTACCCTGAGGTGTTATTTAACTTAGAAGAAGAAAATTACTCATATTGAGTACCCGCTAAAATGTATCAAAAGGGAGTTTCTGCTTTCCTGTAATCTAGCACTGATAGTTTTGGTGCTGGCTATTGAAGTTTACCTGAACCTATTCTTTATGAACATAAACCTGAAGTAACTTTAGATAAAGTTATCAAAGGTAGGTAGATGTAGGGCATTGGGTGGAGCTAAGATCCTGAACTGAGCAGGAGTCCTAGTAACCAGCCAAAGGCTTCACGTGCTGGCCACAGATCGCTGGTAGAGCAAACAAAAAGTTTTATTTGTGAAAACTTGTTTTACCATGGAAAAGAAAAAAAAAATATAAATTAAGAAGCAATGAGGCAACATGGGTGGTTTTGCTGTTCTTACAGCAATGATAAACCTAAATGCAAAGCAGTTTTGTCAAAACCCGACCTCTGACTGAAAACACACACTTTGGCTACTCTGAAGCTGAAGGGAAGGCATTGCTGTGTGTTATTGGAGACTGTGCGGCCAGCCAGGGCGTCAGCGAGCTAAGAGGTATGACAAATTCATGCCAGGGAAAACAGCTCACACGCAGACTTCATCAACCTTGTTTTCATGGCTTTTGTGTCTTGTAAACAAGTTGTGGCAGCTGCATGTGATAAATCTCTGCGCAAAGCAACAATAATTACAATAAGGAGGGAATCTTGCGCCTGGCGTCGCTGCCTGCGTGCGGGGAGGGGGTGGGTGGTGTCTCGCTGCCTGTTGTTGGGGGGGTTTGCGGTATCCCACATGTCTCCCAGCTTGTGCCATGAGGTCAGCCAGCCTACATGGCTGTAAAACCGTTGGAGCTGCAACAGCTGGCCTGTGCTGTGGGGGAGGGAATGGGGCAAGGAGAGCTGGAAGCTGGGATAACTTGCAGGGCTGCGCCCTCCCGGGCCATGCGGGCTCTACCAACAGCAGGATCCTGCTGCCCAGGCAGAGCAACGTAACTCCACTGCAAAAAAGGGCGGCAGGAGAAAGTGAGCAGCAGCCAGGGAGAGAGAGTGTGTGGTGGGAAATCAGTTTTCCCCCTGGAGATGAGGTAAGGCTGCAGTGGGAAGCCCAGCCCACAGAAGGTGCAGTACAGCTGGGAGTCCAGGTACACCGTGACCCTGTTTAGTGTCACTTTTACACCTATGGTATTTAGGCCACTTGCAGTTAACTGTGTCCTACCTGTCAAAGTCTGTTTTCATTTGCCATTTCTCTTCAAGCACTCATGCAGGGTTTTTTGGTAACCCTTGGAGTACTTTACCTTTATATTCTCTTTAAAATTCATTTAGGTTTTTTTTTTTTGTTTGTTTGTTTTTTCTTTCTTTCTCTACTTGGCATCTAGCAATTGTCAACTTCCCGCCTGGCGTTTTCCCAGTAGGGATTACAAATACAGCTCATGTTCACTTTTCAGGACATTACTTGTTCTAAGTCTCCTGTTCACCAACTGCCAGAGTTGTTACATCTCTATCCTGTTTCGCTGGTTCAGCAGGCTCTTCTCCCATGGGTTCCAGCCTTCAGACTGAAGGAGAAGAGATTAGATTAGCCAGTCACTCTAGCAAAATGTCACTTAGAGCTGTTGCTGTTCCAGACATGATAATTGTACCCATGTGTGCTGTATGCGGTTCAGTGTCTATTCCAGTCCCTGTCACGACAATGAGTGCCTGGAGTTCTGCACACACAGAAAATCACGTAAACTGGTGCTAGATATGCTACAGAGTAAAAACTCAGGCTGCTCCTCCATCTGTGTTTTGCATGCACTCCTGTTGACAACTCAAAGCCATTTTGCTCACCTTTCCCTTTGAAACAGGCTTTATTTGCCTTTAAACTCCTTTTTCTTTCTGAAGCTGAAGTGTCAGGTCTGGGAATGCAGTTGGCAGGAATCTCGAGTCCTGCTACATAGTTTTGCAGAACAGGGTAGCTTTCAGCTGCAGGTCGACTTCACAGCCCTTTGTGGCTCTGCAGAGCTGCTTCACTGTGCAACATGAATCACAGTCCCTGAAGCTGATGCAGCCATGAATAAGTCGCATCTGCCTCCCAGCTAATCCGTGTTCCACTGGACAGCAGGGTTTCTGCCAACTTCCATGTGTTTCTACTGACAAATAAGGCATTGATCTTTCAGCTGCTTATACAATGTGTAATAAACCTGTAAAAATGCACAGAGGTAGGAGTGCTTTGAATTAGTGACTTAGCTGTGGCAGGGAGAGGGGAGCACAGGTGGCAGACTGTGAGTTGAATGAGTGCAGCTGACAACCATCTAGCTCTGTTTATTCTTGGACAGCTTCCCTGGGACCACAGACCGGAGCTGTGGCTGCTTTCTCTAATTGCAGCCTAGGCAGTGCCTGTCCTGGGCACCAAGCCCTATCTCTAGGTGTGTAACAACATGACCCTCTCAGAGTGAAGAACCCTTGTCTGGGCATATATAAACCCTGTATGTGGCTTTTGGTATGAGCCTTTCATCACATCATTTAGCTGAGGATGAAGAGGATTGACATTACTACAGTGAGAGTGGGTCAGGCCCAGAGCTGTGGGTTTTGCAGTAGATATCTATGTTTCCCTGGCTTCTCTGAGTCTTTCCATCTCTGCAGTGCTGCCTCACTGCTGGGGAAATAATGCCCTGAGCTCCTCTATCAGTGACATTTCACAAGTTGGCAGAACTCACCTTCTTTTTGGGAATATTAATTTTTATATGTGGTAGTATAGAAATAATTCCCAACTGTGAGGCCTGTAGTTTTACTAGTATGGTGTTCTATAAGTATACAGAGAATGTTTGATCTTGCCTCTGAAGTCCCTACAGCCTGATAGCTCTGTGGGAAATCATGTGTCACACACTCCATACTTGCTTCTGCTTCTTCCCCAAAACCAGTTAGGGCCTGAGTGGCTTCCATTAGGGATAAACCATTTGGTTTCTTTAACTGATGTGTCCTATCTAGTTTCAGCATAAACAAAGTGTTCTTCTCTATTTCAACTTTTCCTCTGGTGTTCTAGCTCTTTTGCAGGAGCAAAATTGGTGTTTTGTTGATTGGCAAATAAATTTTAGTGCTTAGGTGGGGGCTTTTGGCCTTTAGAAGCCTCTCCTGTAGAAGTTGTTGATAGAGAAGATAGTCTTGATCATAATTTGTCATCAGCTTATAGATTTTACCAGGATGCAATTTTGTGTGTGTGTATATATATATATCTCTATACCCTATTGATATATATCCTAGTAAAGATACCATATATGTATTGGTCCTGGCATTTATATACAAAAATAAACAAATCACTTGACCGATGTGAGAAGAATGTGATGTCCTTGAGCTTGCTTTTATGAATTCCCTTAGCTTGTCTTGGAAATTGTTCTGGATGGAAGACACATAACTGATGGTAGGGAGCTCAACAGTTTTGTAATTTTCCTGAGTAAGCATTCAGCTATTTTGCCAGAGCCTGTAATTTCACTTCCTTTTCCAGCCTGCAATGTTCTGATTGCTTGACCTTGTGTCCAATGTTTTATTTTGTTTTCTTTTGCACTTCTAGTCTCATTCCTTGTTTGAACTCTCCCTCTATCATTTCTCTGTTTGACTTGAGAGTGCTTACACAATATCATGCATAGTCCATTTAACTAGGTTAGAGATATTTTGACTAGTTTTGTACTGTTTTGAAAGGCATCTAATCTCTGCTACTCTACTACACTAACCACAACAGCAGATCTTGCTTTGATGCAAACAGATCAGCTTCTGTTCATGAGAGAAAGCACATTTTCCCTGTGTAGATAGCTCAGCTTTTTTCTAACTTCTGCTTTCTGTGTTGGGACAGGAGTAGAGGCAAAGAAAGAAGCAATTAATAATAAAATCCATTGAGCATTTTCAAAAATGGAGGGATTATTTTTAGTTTTGAGTCAGTGGCGTTGCTGGTTTCAGCGTGCTTTCAGAGTCCTGGCTCTGCTGCCATGAACCTTTTCCTGGTGAGGTGTGAAGCAGACATTCCTCTGCCAACCTGAACAAAAAGGTTAGTTCAGGTTATTGTATTAAACACTGCACAGGCAGTTGCTTCTGTAACTCATTCTTCATGTTAAATTCAGCTGGCTTGCATTCAGCCAAGGTATTTCCAGTGATGCGTTGCCAGCTTTCTCCAAAGGCCTCCTCAAAAGTCTTTTTTTCCTTAGCTGGTGATATGTGGAAAAAACCTCCTGTAAATATCTTGGTTTAGTGTATAGATTTACATCTGCAAAACACATACTGTTTGTTGTAAAACAGTCAGTCCCTCCACCTCCCTTCCCCTACCAAACCTACCTTGACTCCTGCTACTGTGTCCATGACACTTGGAGCAGAGAGGAATGTCCCAGTCACCCTCTGAAGGGAGAGTGACATCCCTCACCATCTCCTTGGACCCTAGGAGGAGGTGGTGGGAATGCAGACATACAGGTCTCCCCGTGGGAGAGTTCACATTCTGTCCTGCAACACCTTACTCCTTCACCTGCATGTGATCATGGGGTGCTGGTGGTCTTGGGGAGGGCAGCACATGAAGCCCACCTGGGTGTTGTGCCAACAGCCAGCACCACTCTCTGAGCTTCCTCTGATATGGCAGTGTGAGTTTAAATAAGCAGGAGGCATGAAAGGAGGTGTGGGGGGCTGTGTCAATTTCTTTCATATTTACACTGATAAGCAACAGGTATTTCCGCTGTGAAAAATTTTATTTCCTTTTCTTTTGAAATGCAGTGATGCAGAAGCTCAGGTTTCCTTCCACGGGGTCAGAAGAGCAAGGAGGGCTGCATGGACCGGCTGATGCCTGTGTTGGCCAGACTCTCCCCATCTGGCAGAAGTGACTCATCGGTGGCATGACCCAGGCGCTTCGTGAGGCTTGTTGAGCTCAGGGGGAGTTTGAGTTCAGATCCTCTTCTTCCTTGAAGATCTGCCTTTAGTCCTCGCCTTATCCCAGCCCTCAATCTGCATTTGCTGTCCAGCCTGCGCTGAAGCGGTCTGCCCCAGATGCCTTCCCGGTACCAGTGGCTCCCTTGTTTTAGGGTGTGGGGAGCTGCCATTGCAGAGCTCAAGCTGCTGCCTCCACCTGGGGCTCATTAAATGCTGCTTCCTCTCCAGCTGCCAGGGGCCTGGACACAGAGCAGGGAAATACACGCAAGGCGCTTGTAAAACCCTCAGCCCTGTCTGCCATTGAAGGAAGAGCTGGCTGAGCCTCCCTCCCTGCAGGACGGGCTTCCTGCCCTAGGAAATCCCCTGCTGTAAGGCAGCCCAGGAGATCCACCTTGGGGATCACAAAACCGTGGCCAGTCAGCACTGGCTGGGTACAGAATGAGAACTATGGGTTTTTAGACAGCCCTAATAAAACCTTTTGATTATACAGAAGAAAAAAAATAAGTGATCCTGCCTGCTCCCCAGCTCTGTGGTTTGCCTAAACTTACTTTGCTGGAATACACTGGAGTTTGATCTTTGAGAAATGATATCTAAAAATCCCACATGTAAAAACTTAACTGTTCCAGTGATAGGATCATCATCTGCCTTTGATCCTGTAAACTGTTGAACAACTCTATTCGTTGCCCAAGGACTGCAGGAAATGTACACAGGGTTATGCAAATCTCTTGGAGAGGGAATGTTTTGCAGGGAGTGGGGGAAGATGGCTCTTGCCACAACTGTCAGTCTCTGGCTTGCAGCTGAATACTTTGGCAGTCTCTGCGCTCTCCTGTGTCACCCCGCTGCCAGTTCCCACGGCTCTTACCCCTCTCCGCTCCCTGTCCAGTTGTGCAAGTCTGGAGCGGCGAGCTTTTTTCAGATCTCCCCCTGCGTGCACATTTACAGGCAGAGTCTGCAAACTCGGTCCTTCGTCTGCGTTTTTCTCCAAGCCACCACTGTGAGTGCAGTGTTCATGTTTCACCTCTAAATCCCCACGACTTTTGCAGGCTGGGGATGTTTGCATGGGGTGGCTCAATCTGATGGTAGGACACAAAATAATTTCTTTGGGAACCTTGAGGGGAGCTAAGCCTGCACCAGAGCCCAACCAAGGCAGGACAACAGCAACAACACAACAGGGATGTGGCCAGCACGAGGGGAACTGTCAGGCAGGATTTTAATTTTGTGTAAAATGTGAATTTTCCTCTTTCCCAGACTTGCAAAAGAACAGTCAAATCCTTATAAAGACGCAGGTTGGATGTAGTGTGGGAGTACATCCATCATCAACACCACATTCAAAACAAGAGTGCTTGACATCCTAACCATGGCTCATGTAACAGATCCTGATAGAAAATAAAAATAGAGGTCCTTTGATAACTTCTCTGTTCTTTCTTTTTGATTTAGTTCTGTTTTTTTCCTTTTGGTATGTAAGCTAAGTGGCATGACACTGGACTTTGGTACTTCACCCAGTTTACTTTAATTTGCATGTTGAAAAAAGATATCAAAAGGGCAGGAGGAGCCCACCATTGTTCAGCTGCCCTGGTAGGGCTCCCCTGGCAGTCATGCCCTAGTTGGGAAGGCTGTGCTGCATCCAGGGCACAGCCCAGCCTTTTCCATAAGCTGTGTATACTGCACAGGTACAGGGGCTGCACACACCAGAATGTGGGGCAGTGCTGCATCAGCTGGGCAGGAGTTTGTTTTGCTGTTTCTGTTTGGTTTTTTCACCTCGGTGATAATTCTTACCCAATGTGTGATCTCTGTTCTATGTACTTTACTACTCCTTGTGATAATCAAAATCCGGCCCTGAACTTTTTCACTACAAAGGAAACAAGAACTTTGCCCTGTTGGCTGTTAACAGGGCACTCAGCGATGCCGCAGCCTCTTCTCACGTGCAAAAACCCCCAAAGCCTGTGGAAATCAGGGTCATGCAGATGACAGAATGCTTATTGTTCTTTCACCAGTGCGGGTGTAGATCAGGTACTTTGCCACGGACATGAGATTTCTGGTTTCAGGCTCCTCTTAAAAAAAGGAGCAGGCACCCAACCGGTTGGTGAAAAAAACCTTTAAACACCAGGACCGCCAATAACATGCTGTGTACAGCTCAAAGTGCAACCTGTGGTGGGTTCAAAGCGCTGAAACATTAACCAGACCTTGGGCCACCGTCTGTAGTTGCCGCTGGGTGCCCACAGCATAGCTCCAGGGAGCGGGAAATGAGGGTGGCACTATTGTTATCCACGTGGAGAAAGGGCGCAGCGGTGTTTGCACAGTGCGGACGGAAGCGCTGGTGGCAGCCCCGAGGCGTTCGGTGCGCGGCGGCCAGGCAGCAATAACGAGGTACAGCTATAACGAGGTACAGCAATAACGAGGTACAGCTATAACCAGGTACAGCAATTACAAGGTACGATCTTCCCCGTGTGGGGAACAGGGAGAGACTGAGCTCCAGCCTCCAGCTCTTGTTGAAAGGCTCTGGTGAGCACTGCGGTGATGCTGGTGGTGGAGTGAGGCTGTCCTTCCATGTCCACCCTTTTGTTTGCAGGTATAACCTACCTCAGGTGAAACCCCTGACTCTAAACCTTCCCCCGACCCCAAATGAGGTAAGGCTTGTGCGAAGAACAAATACAACCTATGAAATTGCAGGCTGCAATAGCAGGGGAAAAGGAGAATGCTAGAGCTGCTTCTGGGCCCACACCCCAGATGGTTTGGAGCTGGGTGGTGCTTTGGTGATGTTTTCTTTTTAACAGTGGTGAGGTGTCCTGGAGATCAGGTGAGGAGATACAAGGAGCCAGAAAGCATTTCTGAGCATTCAAGTGTTGTAATCATATTACTGCTCCCTGAGCTCAGCTGACACAAGGAGACAGGTAAACATCTCCCACTGCCCAGGTAAGTGACAGTGTATAAATCTTCAGAACACCCTGAGGAATAACAAGTCTTTTGCAACTTTGCCTTATAACTCTGAAGGAGTTAGGCTTGCATGATGGATGGCAGCGGCGCCCAGCCGTACTCTGAGGCATAGCACATCTCCCAACTTCCTTGCAGAGGTCTTATCCTCAGCTGGAGGGAGGGTACAGCGAGCTGTGCGTCAGCGCCGACTCTTGCAGCTGTAGTGACTTGTCATTTCCTTTCCAAACACCAGCACCCTCAGCAAGGCAGTTGGCCTTGGGCCAAAAGCCATTCCTGTAGTATCTGTTCCTGCTATGTACATGTGTAATGTTAACTTACCTGATTCCCCATGTGGGTTTCCCCACAACCAGTGCCACATATCTGTGTGTTGTCAGTGTGGTGGCTTTGGGAGCAGCCTCTTCCATTATCAAGCCTTAGAGTGAGTTTACCTGAGAGTGTGTCCCTCTTCAGGGGAGCAAAGCAATGCTTTTCTCTGCTTGTGCTGAATCATTTTTACCTGGCAAGGGTTTGGGAACTGTGAAGTCATATTTTATTGCAGCATATTACAGCTACAGAAAAGGTATTGTATTCTGGGTTTATATCAAAAGACTAATTCTTGATCAGGATCATAAAATATTTAGGTCTAGAA
Source organism: Toxostoma redivivum (assembly GCA_013397375.1). Taxonomy (NCBI): domain Eukaryota; kingdom Metazoa; phylum Chordata; class Aves; order Passeriformes; family Mimidae; genus Toxostoma; species Toxostoma redivivum. Next base: position 369,009 of record VXBI01004268.1, read on the forward strand.
CTTTGCCTTCTCAGCTCTTTGTAAAGTAATTGCTCTAGTAGTAGTGGCAAAAAAAGGGACATGCTCATTTATGATGCTTTAAATCAGACAAATCATTCCCGAAGATAAATAACAAAACTGTAGTGGAGAGCTCTGGTGCAGGGCTCCTTCTTGGATTGTAAACACTGCAAGACAGAAACCATCAATATTTATACAGTACTCAGCCCAGCACAGTGCAGCTTCTCTGGCTGGGCCTTTGGAGGCACTAATAAGAATATTAAATCATGCTGAATACCTTCTTGCAATATTTACAGTTTAACGATAACCAAGCATGTGTGTGTGCCGAATACTGTGGATTGTGAGCATGCAGCACCAGAACTAGAAAATCAGTGGTGAGGCCAAGCCTTGTGATATCTCTCCCCTGCTCATCACAGGTGTGCTGCAGTGGTCAAGACCATTTCTGGTGCCCCCAATATTCATCAGAAGCAACTTAGAAGGAATGATGCGAGAATAAGTGTGTTACTGTGTGAGCTGTCACCAGTTGTGCCAAGGACTGTGTATTGAAAAGTCAAGGGGGAAAAAAAGCATTAAAAATACCACTGCTATGTTGCCCTGTGGGCTCAGAGAATTGTGACACAGAGAAGAATTAGCCTTTTGCGGTTTCATGTTTCTCTGACCTTTTAAGAGAGGAAGAAAAAAACAGATCCAGCTTCTGCTCCCAGCTACAATGTTGAAAGTCCAGAGCAAATGTAATACACTGGCTCCTCAGATGCGAGAGCAGAGTTTCAAGTTGTCTATTGAAAAGCAGAGAGAGAGCTAAGGTGTAAAGATAATTTAACAAAAGTTAAACGTGTGAGTTCAAAGATAAACCTCCATCCCAGGCAAGTGTAATTATTGGTGTTTGAGTGTAATTTTGGTGTTTAAGGAGATCCGTTCAACCTGCTCTGGTGGGATTTCTGCCTTGATGTCAGTGTGAGGTAAAGCAGAAAACACGTGGCTCCTTGAGCACAATGCTCTTGTGTATGTGAGTGAGGAATGTGCCACAAGGGAGGACCCCTGGGCACCAGCACTGCAGCTGACAGCTCCTGGCAGTGGCAACCACTGCTGATGCATGTGGCAGGGATGCTGTGACAGCACCTGCAATCACACCACTTGACACTTGGGAAGGCCTTGAACAGTTAGTGTTAAGCTCACATGTGCTACTTGATATGAAAACAATTCCAGTTAAAAATTATTTCAGAATTGTTGTTTTTGCTTATGCAACTGTTGACAAACAAAACCTGCTTGGATTATACTTTAATGGCAAACTCTGCATGCTTCGACAGGTTTTCTTTGTTTTGGCTTGGTTTCTTGGTTTTATTTCCCACCTTCCACTAAAGGAAATTTTTATCTCAGAGAGAGAAAATACAGAAGGTGGGCTGCTTCCTACCTGAAATCCCAGCATTGCCTGGCAGAAGCTGATAGACATGAATCATCACAATGAATGCAATGCTGCACACAGGTAGCTTTTTTTTACAAGCACAAGGTTGTTAAGGCAAAGGATGACAAACACGTGGAGTACACTGTAGTTTGCTAATGTATGGCTGGGTTCCCAGGCCCGTGTACATTCTTGCAGACAGGCTGCAGTTGTCATGATGCTATTGCCAGGAAAGATGTCAACAAAACAAAACCTCTTGTCAGTTGAAGCATTAGGTTAGTAATACAAAAGAGTACTTCATAGAGTCTTTCAGGTTGATACATGCCATCTATTTGTCAAAGATGTTTTTCTCTTAAGTATAGTCACACAGCCTCTTTGACGTAAGTCACCTTATTTTTACATTTTTTAAATAACAGCAATATTTACTATGTGGTGAATCAGGGCAATGAGCAAGATCATAGAATCCTCTTGCAGAGGATCATGACTTAAAATCTGTGTGTTTAGGCAAAGCATTTCTGGGTTCATTTGAAGACAGACACATGGACATGTTTCTGTTGAAGTTGTTACAGGTTTGTCTTTATGCCTCCACTAAATTATATAGCTGGCAATTAGTCTGGGATGAAGTCTTGTTTCTCTCCCAGCAGTGCAAATGCAATTGTGTAACTTCACTAAAATTCCAAGCCTGGTTCTTATGCTGGATTGAAACAGTAGAAAGCGAGATGAAAAGAGAAGTCACCCTTTCAAACTCTTCTTTCCCTCTATAACAGCTTACTTCATGGAAGCAGCAGCAGCCATCTGACCTGGGTTATTTTTGGACTGCATTTAATGCACACCACATTCCCCTAGAGTTGCCACTGCACCAATAGCAATGCCCTGCCCTGTGCAGGGCTTGCTGTTGCCCAGGGACTTGCATCTCCCTGCCCTCAGCTGGCACCATGATACTGCCCTGTGACTGATGCTACCTCTGAGGTTTGTGGAACTTGAAGAATTGTGGTTATAGTGGCACTGATGCACTGGGAAGGGATGGCACATATTTAGAAACTATTTACTGAAATGTTGCTCAGAGGTGGGAAGGGATTTCTCCCTTCAGCTGTTGCTACAGGTGTGATTGTCCCACAGCATAGCAAAATGCCATCTCAGTTTTAGTGCATCATCTGTGAGCTGTCTGGCCCATATGATTTTTTCCCTTTTTGTTGTTAATTATTGACTAGAGAGATGAAGAATGACACATGCTAAAGTGCGTCAGTTACCTCAATTTCCTTCCCCTTAGGCCTATTGTAGCCAAAATTTACCAGAACAGTCTACAAAATGAAGACGTTTCAGTATTTTTTTTTCCAGGTCATAGGAGTTTTCTTCTCAAGACTGACAGAAAGACTGGAGTAGAGTGAGTTATTATTACAATCACTTATTAAAAAAGACAAAAGAACATGCTGTAAGATAGCAATAACATAGCCCAACTCGTGCATGCAGTAACTTCTCAGTGCTACAAAAAAACCCAGGGATGATCACAGTCCTGAACACACACTCACAAAGTCATTCCAGATTGCAACTGTGAGCACCCATAGTCAGTTCAACAGGAAAAAGCAAGATACAGTATTTTAAGGGCATGACTTTGATAATTCTCTAGTTTGAAGCCAGGGATAAGTGATAGGTTGGACATTCCCATTGGGGAAATAGGCTAGTTACATTGGAATGGGTTACCCTTCGCCATTCAACATCTCAGCTCCCTAGTTACCATCTCCAACCTAAGGTGTTTGCCTCAGCACATGGTTGTTTACACAGTGACTTATCTTACCTTGGTGAGATATTTGATACCCATAAAATATCCGTCACACTCTGTCCTACTGCTTTTCTTTAACTCAAGGCAAGGCCCATCCCTCTTCCAAAACCTTTGACAGCTTTGAAATATGGCAGTGTTGCCGTTGGTGTTGCTCAGGGGCCATGCAGTGGTTGCTTTCTCCAATAGCTCTTCAACACCTCAGTACTTCCCCCTCTTTGAATAGAGGGGGCAAAATCCATAATTTGTTTCCATTCTGCTTGGCTGAAAATGAGGAAAAATTCAGCATTCTGTCACAGAGATAGTTAAGTGAAGACTCAATACAATACAGTGAAGGCCTCTGCACCAGGAGTAGTCCATAATGGGTAGTGGCAATGTCACAGCTCAACTTGTTTTTAATATAGCTCCTTTTTTTCTTCCTCTTCTTTCGTGTATGTGGTTTTTTTCCCTCTGGGTGGAGCAGAGCTGGGGAGGTGATGACTTACCTGCCACAGCTTGGTAGATCACAATCTGGAACTGGCAGAGTGTTAACACAATGCCCCAGCAGAGCTTTTCTGTCTCTAATGTCAATGATTATGTTGTTACTGGATCGGTGAAGAGAACCATGAAAAACACAATTACCAGGAAGCCCTGTTCCTTTGCTGGCCCCTTTGTCTCCCTGCGAGTGGGGCATGTGACTCACGGAGCAATAGAGCACGGCTGTAATCTCACGCACTACCGGGAAGGGTGCTGTCCGCCGGTGGGACCCAAGCGTGGGAAAGCCTGGCTGGAAGGGCCAGTCACGTCATGTTCTACAGCTGGCATCCAAATGCATCCTGATGAATCAAGTGAGAGCAGCTACCTTCTCCTGCCACAACAGTGGCCAAGCAGCCGTGCAGAAGAGGGGCTGTAAAAACCTCCCTGCATGCAAAAGCACAGGGAAGGGGCAATGCTGTGAATGAGCTTGCTGTGACAGCACAGCAATGTTTTATAGGTCACTGGCATAGCATCAGATAAAGGGGGAGGGCATGAGTATCTTTCAGCTGTGAGTGCTGGTCTCAGTTTACTCAGTGCAGGACCATGGCTAGTGGGCCTGACCCGACCCTGTTACGTGATGCATAGTGGGAAAAGAGAAATTCACTTGCTCTCTGCACTCCAAATCATGTATAAACCTATGACCTCAACAACAAATACCAGTAGCAGCAGAGCAGCCAATATTTTTATCATTAATTGCTATCAAAAATGTCAGCTCAAAGTCATCAGATTTGATAGGCGAGCATGCTCCAAACTGACAGCTGAAGTGAATTATTTGCCTATTGCATGATGCAAAAAAAATGTCTTGCAGGAGAGAACAGACATCGGCAAACAAACTGACAAGAAGATATACTTCTGGGGAAGGCTTCTGATTTGATCTGGAAGGAAACATTGAGCATAAATAGGGAGAAAGTTTACCTGCATTAAAGGTGGGGTTGAGCCATGGCTTGGACTTCCTTACTCTGCTGGAGATCCGTGTGAAACATACCTGCTATTTTACTCCCTTTGAGCTGTTCTCTTTACAAAAAGGTACCAGACACCTCAGAAAGTTCTTTAATAAAGAACTTTAATAAAGCATTCCCTCCCTGCCACCCCCATCCCTGGTGCATCCATTTATCAGTGACTAATGAGCACATAAATTCCAGTGTGAGGGTCTAGGCATGGGCAGACACTACATGGTGCAGCACTATCACACTATTAATGTAACTACTAGATACTACAAACTGAATCAGGACCTGTTTAAATACTGGTATATCCACAAACAACATCATCCAGGACAGGTTTCTGTGGGATTTGGTGACTGTATTTATTTCACACAGTAGGAAAAACCCTGTTTGGAAGCAGGATTCCAGTGAAGGGAAGGTTAGCTATGTCTGCCAGGGATCTCTTCTGCCCCTCAAAATTCAGACATCACAGGACATAAGCAGAAAATGAAAGAGAACCAGCGATGGGAAAACCAAACAAGCTGGGGTCTTCTTGCCACATCTTTTGAAGTCCCCAGTGTAACTCCTGGCATCTTCAGTGGGGTTTGGCTGGGCTCTGTGCAGAAGTGCCTTTGAAGATTTTGCTAAGGCTCAAGGCCTTGATCATGGCAACTTTTATGCCTGTGAGCAACTCTGTGCAGATGAACACTTCCAGGGTGCTCAGCAGGATGCTTCGGATGAGACTTTGCAGGGCTGGTCTTAAGCAATGAGAGCCTAAGAGAAACATTCTGCTTGTCATGCTTTTATCCTTGACCACATTAAATGAAATGCCTTGGCAGTTCTGGAAGAATGAATTTGCATTGAAAACCCACAGCTCTTACAAGCAGTGCATTAATTATTTTATTAATTTGCTCTTTTTACATTATGGGAAACATTCATCTATTTACATTTTCCTGTCCACACGCAAACCAGATAGATAATCCTATGGAAACCCAAATCATTAAGCCATAAAAACACTCTCCTCTGTCTAAAGGCTTTCAAATTTGTGTATTTTCTTTCAAATCAAAAGCATTTTTTAAATCACATTTGGGAATGCAGGTAGACCAGTGATTTACATTCTACTTAAAATATGCATTTGACCATTTTCCTTAAAAAAAACCAAAACCAAAACCAAAAAACCAAAACCCCCAATAAACTCACAAAGATACAGTTTAAATTAAAGTGATAGTGCACATCAAAGCATTAAGGGAACACCAATAAATAAACTGAAATATATTACAAATAAATTATTTCTATTTACCTTTTCAAATATTAAAAATCTTTAATCCATTTCTTCATCTTTCTTTACAAAAAGATTATGAGAATTTTATGGAAACATCTGCAAAAAATATAATAAATACCTCTTTTTTTTTAACTTTTGAAGCAGGAGACAAAACCAAACTTTTCTAAAATTTCCCCCAGGAAAAAAAAAAAGCAGTAGTTTAGTCCCAAAGTGAAACAGAATATAGGCATTTTTAATATACACTGGGCAGTTTAGACTAAAAACAAATAGTTACAAATTATACTAAAACAGATGATGGAGCAACTATACTAGCATTAGTATTGGTAAATGAGTCAAGTGGTTAACTAGTGGCATTCTATGGGCAGAATTATTTTATTTATTTTGTATTTTCTGGTATTGGCTGTATTTTTAATATTTTGCTAAAAAACTAGGCAAACGTCATAACCTCTCCAGTGCCAAATGAACTAACAAGCATTCAGCTAAGAATAAATTCATTTAAAATAGATACAAAAAATATTCTATGATATACAAATACAATAATTTGTAATGTACAAGACTAGATAGTCTTCACTTTTCTGCTTTTTTAGGGGGGACTTGCTGGTTATAAATTTCAGTAGCCACTTGTCAACCAAAGTCTTAACTCATGTTTCATAAAACGTTCACAAAACTAAGTAAGTCTGCGACACAGTTGTGAATGTGGACTCTCACCTAGGTACTGCTTGGAATGCTTCAGTACAAATGAGTTCCAAATAATTAATACTTCCTATGACTATATATGCTCAAAAGTGGCAGTTGGCACTATTACATACTGCAAACACGGTGATGTTTTGTTGCTGCTAAAAGTTAAACGCAGTGTTTCAAAACTAGCAAATACACTGGTATTCAAACGCTTAGAGGGTCAAACCTTTTGAAGCTCCTGTAACACCAAGCACTCTAGAGTTACACTGGATTTCTGATTACTCTAGTTAAAAGTCTTTTATATATTAAATTATTAGCCCTTATCTTGTAAACCACAGCAGTAAATATTTGTGCCCTGTTTATAAAGACATAGCTCAGATATCGATGGCTTTGAGAGGTAGCAAATTCTCTAGTGGTTTTAGTATGCTCTCATGAAAATACTTGGTGCCAGAACCTATTACCTCTCCTATTTTCTCGAATAAAATTAAATTAGCACCTGGCTATGATGTCATAGGAAAAGAAGCTGTCTGGCATGGTCTTGATGAATAGTTTTAGCAAGAGCTTAACTTTTCGATGACGATTTTCAATGCTTTTTAAGTGCAAGCTGCAGAATTACGCCACATGTGCAGTAGGGTTTTTCACTGGTTGGACTGTCTGTACAGGTTGAGCAGCCATGGGCACAGTCAGCCAGCACTGGACTGCAGCAAGGGCTGCTACCTGTGCCCCTCCATGGTGGGGCTGCCCCTGTGCCTGTGCCCACTGGGAGCAGAAAGCAGCCTGCCTTCCTCTCCCGCTTACTCCTGCCCTGGCAGACAGGGTGAAAAGCACGTAGGGAGCAGCAGAGGAGTCTGGAAAACATCCCTGCAGGACTGCACACGCACTGAGGACTGCACAGCGCTCCTCTGCTCACACCAGCCCTGTCACCCAGAGCAGCTCAGGCTAATTCTGCTGGCAGCAGCACATGCCAGTTAGGCACGCGTGTGCGCACTCACACACGCTCACACGCACGCACACAACTCGCTTTCAGCAACATGCCTGACACAGCTTTCCTAATGTTGGCACAAGAGATTCCAGTAGCAGCGTGGTCAGCATCATTTCTCATCAGAGGAGCTGGAGGACAAGCCCCTGGCCCAGGCAGAAGTGGCTGGAGGGGATAGACACACAGGACTTCTGACCTCTCAGGCTCCTCTCCAGCCCTATTATCTGCCATTTCCGCCCACTATTAATGAGCTACTTAGGATGCATATTTTTCGTGATTGCAAAACAATGGCAGAAGCCAGGGTAGGAAGGCTTGTCGTGAAAAAGATTAAGTTCATATTGATCCCATAACTTGTGAAAAATAGTCTATTGTTCTTGTTCAAGTGAGTACTTTATACTATTAAGAGGAGGCTGAATTAGAAATTTACTCCTAAATATGGATGGTTTGGTGATAAGCAGTCTGATCTGTAGCATATAACCAGCTGTGGATAGAGCAAAGCAAGCCTGGCCTGGAAAAGCATCAGAGGCTCCATGTACAGTAATTCGCCTACAGGTGTACGTGTGTGGCTGCGTGGATGTATGAGATTGGATGGTCCCACCGAGATTAAGACATCAACAAAACCAAGCATTTTTTCTTTTTTTTTTTTTTTTACCAATATAATCCATACAATACAATACAAGAGGAATTGACAATACAGTACAATTTTAAAAATTCTTAATACTTGGACAAGAAAATCCTTCTTTCATATTATCTCTTCAACTGTCATTGCTTCTTATCTCCTTCCTTTTTACTCTTTTATTGCCTTTCAAAATAGATTATTTCCCTGGAAGATCGAATTTACAATCTTCTGCTGATTGAAATGTTTAAGTAGTGATTGATGAAATAAAAATGAGGCAGTTTGTGCAGCTGTGAGTGTGCAGGTATCTTTCCACAGGATCTTTTATATCCCTCACCATCTCACCTGTGGGATATACTTCCACTTTTTCACCTGCCAAAGCTGTGGGGTTTCTTTTTGTTCCCCCCTCCCCGCTCCCACCCAAGCTCCCTCCCCTTGTGTGACTCCTTAATTCAGGTGAAAATGTGATTTGGAGGTTTAGAATAAAGTGCGCCATCTGCTTTAAAAAAAAACAGTAATAAAAAGAAGGGAATCCGAGCCATAGCTCCTTTCATCTTTTGTGAGGAAGACGGCAGAGTCCGAAAGGATCACCCTGCATGACTGAAAATACCAAAGTCCCCTACAGTTTGATATTGCTGTACACTGGGTAACAGACTAGCTTTAGGTCAACTAAAGATCATGAGTAAGTTAAATGGAGCATCTACTGTACAGGTGCGCGGGTGTGTGGAGGTCTGAGTGCTGCGTTTATTTGTTCCAAAGAGAAAAGAAAAAAGGATCGTGCTCTTTTACATGAGGCAAAGTGGCAGCATCAGTACATGTGACAAAGCATCGTGATGACATGGGCGAACCTTCAGAAAGCAAGGGTGGTTAGAGGACATCTCTCGGAGGACCGACAACTACGCCACGGCAGTGGAGTTCACTGGGAGCATCGGGGCAGCTGCGTACAGAGAGAGGGGAGGGGGAGAGCGAGAGAGAGAGGAGGAGGAGGAGGTACAAATACTTTGTGGTGACCTTGAGCAGGAGCCTAGAGGGGCAGATTATACATGAGGCTTGTCTTGCCAGAGAGAGTCCTCCCAGTTGGATCCCTTCATAGCCTGGTCTGGGCTTCGGGGATGTATATCTCAATGCTTTCGGCGCTCTCGGTAGCTGAGTTCTGGCGGACCGATGCAGCGCGCTTGGCAGCCATCAGCCGTTTCCGGGCCTCTTGACGCTGCGAGCTTTCCAGAGAGCGTTCTCGTATGAGTGGCACCTGACCTTTCGATGGCTTCTTTGGCACTGGAGGAGGGACCCTTCTCTCCTGATTAAAGCAGAAGGTTAATGGCATTATACAGCTTCTGAGGGAAAGGAGGGAAAAACTAGGATATATCAGTAGTTAGAACACACATTTTACCTAAGGTTTGTTAGCTCTTATCTGCCTTTCTGTCTTCAGTCAACTGGCTTTTGTGCTCATAAACATAGGGCAAGGGCAAAGGGGAGGGGAGGGCCGGCCGCCGTGCTACTTCTCCTCGGGGACGGTGCTGCCAGGGCCGAGGCCCCCAGCGCTACCTGCTTAGTGCCAGGGACTAGGAAAGAGACCG